>JAVTVY010050174.1:0-243121 GCA_036873755.1 Hanleya hanleyi | reverse complement strand
ATAATGAAGTCTTAAATAAAGATACATGTAAATTCTAAAGTTATTTCAAGCGTAATATATTATCAATATTACGGAGTAACGATAGTTTGTCACTGTGTAGGGTTAATTTTGTCATACACGCTGTTGACAAGCTCCAAAGTAGACGACTAATAAAAATGGACCGTCTTTCGTGATAAATCCCAAACCGAGAGAGAAAATAGCGTGCAATGTTTATTCCGAGCACTGTCTGAACGCAATGAGTCTGATAATTAATTAAGCTATCACAATCAAAGCATCTCACGTCTTGGATATAACATGGACGATAATGGAAATTATACTTGGCAGTGTTGAGCCTTCGAGGACGAAAACAGAATTAAATTGACAACAAAGTCTCTGCCACAATGGAGGGACTGTGTTATTTCGCTTTATTATATAGGGTGAGTCAAAAAAAATGTCCATCTGTGGTTTTGTTCATTTATTCGTATGAAGTTACAATTTATTGTGTATATGTATATAACACATGGAAGGGTACTTCATCTCTCCACTATATTCAACCATGGTATGTTTTATTCCTGGAAGAAAATCAATGACGCTCACGAAAGGAATGTACCTTCTCTCCATAACGCAAAAATGAGTGAACACAGCAGTTGATAAAGAAACAGGAACGAGACTCTTCACTGTTTATCTATTTACAGATATTTCTGTTGCACATTTTTCCAATGACAAGTGGCAATTCTCGAAGAGAAAGTCTTAAAGTGCACCAGAGATACCTGAAACATGTGAAACAGCTAAACATGTGAAGTGTCTAATTCCTGTGTCCATTTTCATGCATTTCCACATTATGTAGAGAGTGCACTTTCTATCCATGAGCGTCATTGCTATACCCACATTATTTGTATATTTTTGTTCACAAATGAAACATACAATGGGTGGATATAGAACACGATAATTATATTTTCAGATGAATAAATTAACAAGGCCTCAGGTGGACATTTTTACTCACCCTGTATATAAATGTTTTTGTGATATAAACTTTCGAGTAGAGTTACTTAACTTTTGGTGTGGTTACTTCCCTTTTAGTAGAGGTATTTCCATTTGCTTGCAGTTCGCAGAGCTCATAGTTGCTTCATAGTCTCCACATGGATAGCAGTAATTTACCGTATTCTGGAATGTGAATTCCATAACTCTCCAATTTGTTTTCTGTGTGAGGTAGATTCTGTTGGTGACTGTAATCCACTGAGGTACGCCTTCCGAATATGTCATTTGACAAATAGGAGTGAGTGAGTGAATAGGGTTTAACGTCGCTTTCAACATTTTTTCAGCTATATCACGACGGGGAAGGGAAGGGAGGGGAGGGGAGGGGAAGGGGAACCTACTTGTAACAGAGCAGATCTAATGCTGCCATTTTATAGTGCTGTCCCACTGAAATATCATGCCGTAGGCAGACATGACACCCCACTCAGTCACATTATACTGGCACCGAGCGAACCAGTCCTTGTTCTATCCTCTTAATGCTGAGCGTAAGCGAGGAAGCAACAAGTTCCATTTTTCAAGTCTTGGGTATGACCCGGCCTGGGATCGAACCCAGAACCTACCGCTTACGAGGCCGACGCTCTAACCATTAGACCACCGCAGTGCGGTCCCATTTGACAAATATATATGTCTATTATCTTGATGTGAAACCTCGGGCATTACAGGTTATTTTAATGGGTATTCTTGCATTTATAATTTCCATAGCTCCCGAGCTAGCGTATCTAATTCAGCTTAAATCAGTGCTAGGGGTTGTCTGTTTACTTCATAGTGTCCACATGAACTCTGCAATAAAAGCGCGTCTGAGATACTAATGAAATCATTTTTCGGAGGGAAATAATAAATTGATCATCAGCGGGATTAGAACCCACGACTCCGGTTAAACGAGCCGATGTTCTACCGACTGAGCTATGACGGCCATAGGATTGTCCTTGTGATAACCATCCGTCTCTCTCGGTGATGCAATGTGCGCAACTGGCTTTATAATGAAGAAATGCTATTTTGTATGGCGCATAGCCCGCCATTGAGAATATATACAATATGAAATGATTTTTGAGATAGAAAGAATAAATTGGTCGTCAGCGGGACTCAAACCGGGATTCTGAGCTACTAATGCTACGTCCGAGAATCACCGGGTATTCTGGAGTCTGAATGTGATGTGCCGAGAGAAGGTTTCCTATGGAATCGTATGATAGCATTTTCATCTCCAGACTTCGCCAAATTTCCCACCTCCTACATGTCCTACATATCTCTTTAACTGAAGAGATAACTGCAGATTCTAAAGGTCTATTCTCATCATAAATATATTGATATTTAAAATAAATGAAGTTAATGCAAATTATTCTAACAGTATTCTAACACAAACTTTTCGGGATGATGGATTCATACTACTACAGGCAAATAAAGCCGTAGCTGAGAGTTTCTTTGAGATGACTAATAACGCACATCCTCTATTGAAATTCACGTATGAAATATCTGAAAACGAGGTCAATTATCTAGACGTTGTCGTTTTCAAGGGGAAAAGATATTCGACTGACTCAATACTTGATGTGAAATGCTAAACAAAGCCAACTGAAACCTACAAATACCTACATAGCAAATCAGCACATTACGGGAGAATTGAAAATATATATACGAAACTGCAATAATACTGCAGACTACATAGACTAGTCAGAATACTTCAAGCAAAAGCTTAAAAAGAGAGGATACTCTATCTCGGAATTACTGACAGAAACAAATACCTCAAGAGGAACGAGGGCATACAGAATAAGTTTGTACTGAAACGACGTATGCGTTACATAACGACTTTCAATCCATATACGAAATGGCTGAAAGGGATCTTGAAGAAATACTGGATCACAAACAAACATGCCGTAAACTTTACCAGCCAGCCACAATTATGATATGGGCGGGGTAAAAGCATCAGTGAAATACTGAAAAAATAAAAAATCTGATCATAACGGTCAATGCGTATAGGCTCCCTGATGAGGGTTTCGCTGGTCAGAAATAAGAATTTTCGACCTAAAATATCCCGAAACTTGCACCCGCAGATACTTAACACTGAATACTAGGTTTAACCTAGAAAAACAAAACGGGCAAGTAGGAGTCTGGGTTTTCACCAGTGCTATTGTAGGTGTGGCCCCGTAGGACCAGTATTTATTATACTAAACGGGATATATGCTGTAATTCTCTAGAGATAACCCCGATAAGTCGGTCTATATAGTTATGCAGCTCACGTTTACCGCACAAGAAAATATTCATGGCGAAATCCTGGACGTTGTTGACGGAATTCAAGTAAAATATTGCAACTAAACGTATAGTATTATTGCAACGATCTCGCCGCGCAGGACTGTATATCGGAACCGTGTCTCTGACTTACGTCAGTCGTGCTCATTGTTGTGTGCTACACAGGCAATTTTTCACAGACATGAACTGAACTGTACAATACTGAACGGTACTGCACGGAAAAGCCCACCATACATGTAAGTACTGATCTGTGACTGAACAGTTCTTGTGTGGTAATCACATCTCAGAACTGCACTGCACTCAACTGAGCAGTATATGCCAGTTAGCAACAGCCTGGTTCCAAGAGGTAACTGACCAGTACTGCACAGTAACAGGTTGGTCACTGTTCAGCTACCATGCAGTACTATTCAGTCCGATTTCTTGTTGTACTGTACGGTATCCAATCAGTACTGACCAGTTACTGAGTGGTACCTTGTGGATACGGGTCAGTACTGAATGGTACTGTACTGAGGTGTACCGTTCCGGGCCCTTTCTTGCGGTTACCATTCAGTTACCACACGGTACCAACATGTGGAAAGGCTGTGTAATGAACAGGTAAAAACATCTCCTGATGTTTGGGACAGCTGATCCAAGTAGACCACTCGAGAGTAATATGGCCCCTTGTCTGGGTAAAAATATTAAAGCATACAGAGATTGCTGTAGTTTGTATGATTCGGGTTATCGTCAGTGTTACGGAAGTGCTAGGGTTAGTTTTAAGGTCAAGTTCAGTGTTTATACATTGTAGGTTGACGGCCAAACTTCAAAACCAATCAACAAACTATGGCTAACATTGTGCATCTCCCATTTACATGCATCTATATGTGCCGAAAGTAGTCCTAACGTTAAACTTTAATTCTCTATTTCTCCTAAATTCCACAAGATTATGAGCGCTTCCTTGTGCTCTAAATAGTATGGTCATTATATGCGAACAGTGGATTTTAAAGTTACATGTACATACTCAGTATTTCAAATTAAACCGAGAAAATGCTGTTTATCCAGGTACTTTTAGTTTATAGAGCAAACAAATGTTTTGAGTGATGATACGTTTTACCCCACTGGTAGAAACGGAACGCCATGTTGGGCAAAATGGAACACCTGTGTTCCGTTTTGCCCCAATAGGAAACATAATGGTAATCTTACGATAATCTTAGCAAAATACACGCCTAGTGATTGACTCTTATGGGTAAGATGGCTAGGCTATGTGCATATATATGTTTGCCAATGGGTCGAAAAAAATGAAAAAGTGTTGAATATGGCGTCCATGAGTCATTTTAACCGTCCAAAACAGCTATATTCTATTATATATATCCTTCGAGTTTGGACAATATTACTATTTCAAAGCAGTTATTATTTCTATCCTTGAGCCGATTAATGAGACATATATCTGATAAAATTTGACGAAACAATTTGTATTCCTTGGCCCCCGAAAATTGAAAAAAAAACCAGTTTAGTTGGCCAGTGCGTATACGCAAGAATCTGGTATAAATTTAACCTAGGGATCGGTCATAGGGGGCAATACGGAACTCCGCTCCATTAAGCCCCAAATAGAACATTTTCAACTTTTGGGTCAGACATAAAAAATTGAATGTTGCAGTATTTTTTTATGCTTCTAACCTGAAATGTTGGTGAGTCAGGTATTGGGAAACATTTGTTGTCCGGATACTCGGTATGGAGCAATGTTTTCCGGTGTCCCCGGTATGGTTCTATTTTATTGGTCTGTATTAATTTTGTCGCTGTTGCCGTCTCCTAAAAATTAAAAGCATATTTTGGCATGCGAGACATAAGATCATGATTGAACTAATTTTTTAGACAGGTGTTGGCAACTTCTTAGAATTAATCCATGAATGTTTCATTTTGCCAAGTAGTTCCGTCTTGCCCCACCTTCTCCTATAGAGATTCGATAAAACGCTCATTCTGGACGATACATCACACATCTGAAGTGTTTTCCACGACCGTATACGCTGGAAAGGCACAAAACTGAGGCAACTTGGTTCAACATGAAAACAAGCGCGAGCTTTCTATGATCCTTCAGTCAAACGACGGATAATTTCTGACAGCCAGAAAAACTGTCTGAGGAAGCTCGCACTAGGTGGAAACTCGATGGAAACGGTGGCAACTCGGCAATCCTATTGTGAAACGAACTCGACAATAGGAATAATAGCGAAGACGTTCGTGTGAAAAACCCTGAACACCACTGGCTTGGAAATATTTTGTTGGTAATGCGTGCCACGTCCTAGTGGCGAGCACTGAAAAAATTGACTTACTCACTTATTAATAAGTGGCACTACATTTTTTAGTCGAGCTTGGCCCAAAGATATAGTGTTGTAAGTTTCACCCCCCCCCCCCCTAGCTCAAGGGGCGAGAAAGTAGTTCGTTTTGGGTGGGAGGGGGGGGGGGGGCTTGGGGTATCCACGCCTGGATAGGTCCGAGAAATCCCAGACCAGGTAGGGCTAAGGCAACACACGAAGGATTTGTTCTCCGCGTAAACATGACAAGTTCTTTTTCTGATGGCATGGACAATATTTCAGAGAAAATTGCCAATGGGAGATAGTTCATATGTTAAAGTATATAAAAAACGTATGGAATTTTCACCTGAAATTCAGTCCCGCTCCCTCAGTTTCATGGACATCCTATAATTCATATTTTTGAAATCTTACCGGAGAAAAGAAGATAGCTGCCAACTATCATGTGACTGAGCGTTGACATATCCTCATGGTCATCAGTACTATCGAAGATTCTCGTGGTGTTGTTGATCATCCTGCAATGGTTCGATCCGCCGGTTCGATCAAAACTGATCGACTGCTGATTACTTCTAATCTCAAGCTTTTCATACAATACTTGAGCCCTGGCTGTTATCGATCTAGTATGACGTAAAAACGTGTCGACCATCCTTTGTTATTATTCGTATCCGTGTATGGAAGGCCAAATGTCCAAATAATAATTTTCAAACAGAAAACTTAAGTTATCAAAGAGAAAACCATGGTTTTCGAATCGAAAACTTAAGTTTACGGTCGAAAACCTAGGTTATCTACGACATAACTCCGAGTTTATCTTTCCTTATCCTCGAGTTTCTATTTCTCAACACCGAAAATCACAGTTGTCACTAGAAAGCCTAAGTTATCGAATCGAAAACCTAGGTTTTCGAATTGATAACTTAAGTTTACGGTCGGAAACCTAGGTTATCTAGTAGACAATCGCGAGTTTCTCTTTCAATTTCGAGTTTCTCTTTTATTTTTGAACATTCGTGTAGAAAACCTAAGTTATCAGTCGATAACCTAGGTTTTCGAATTGATGGTTGTCGCGAAGCGAAACTCGACTTTCTAACTTAGAGTTTCGATATCCGGGTACTCTGGGTTTCGCGCCTTTTCCGATTGTTGACCAATCAGAAATGCAGAGATAACCACGTGGCAAAATTAATTATACGGAATCAAACTGTTCGCACTGATATAACATTCACTGCCTGTATTAATCGCTGTTGACCCAGGGACAGTATGTGTGTCACCGAACTATTCTCGAAAGTAGCTATCTACATACCACTAAATGTGCTTTGCTGGTGTGAATTACATTGACCTGTCTGGTTGGTCAGTCAGCTTGACCGGATACTGGTAGCTGAATTACAACTAGATTATTCCCCAAATTCAGTCTGCAGCGTATATATATAGCTATTAAACTGATTAAAGACCTAGTTCTGAGTACCCATACCCAGTCTTTCATAATGCTTGTATAAACTAGGCTCGGTCATACAATAGTCTACATTAAATAAATAATCTCAGTGATCCTTTTGTTGAATACATGTTGATTGTGTGGTTCTGTCTTGACGTTTAGATCAGTCAACATGCGGGAAAGTGCGCGAAACCCTTATGTACCCGGATATCGAAACTCGAAGTTAGTTAGTCGAGTTTCACTTTACGACAATCGCAAATTCGAAAACCTAAGTTATCGATTGATAACTTAAAGATGTAATCAGCCTCAAAATGGACGGATTTTGTACACACCCCCCTGTGCGTTTTTTCAGCAGGGGAGATTACCAAAGCATCATATGTATTATATTTGATGCTAGTGGGATCGTCATATACAACTAATGCAGAAATATCTTGTCAGAGAAATTTGTGACCCTGCCCGCTTCGACGGGTTTTCTGTCTCGCCATTGAGTGTGTGTTGTACGCGGAGAGAAAAATGACGTCACTGCGTGACGAATGAGTGACGTAGCGACGCTCACGAATTTGAATGCTGCACAGCTGCAGCCATGGGATAACGTCATGGCTCGTGCTTATGGTTCGGTAATGTCGCACAGCATACGTTGGTAGAATGCACCTTACGTGTATACGCTTGTTGACACGGCCGTGGAAAAATAAACGGCATGCCATGCTGTTTATTTTTAAAGATTAATTCCTTCTATTTTCTCATGAATGGTAGAAACAAGTTTAGTTTTTTTGTGGTCAAAGGTGTTTCATTTTGTACCTGTTGTAACATATGTCACTTTCGCTGAGTTTGAGAGACATTGATTTCAGCCCAGATTTGAGGCTGATTACATCTTTAAGTTTTCTACAGGAATGTCCAAACATAAAAGAGAAACTCGAAAATGAAAGAGAAACTCGGGGTTGTGTGCTAGATAACCTAGGTTTTCGACCTTAAACTTAAGTTATCAATTCGAAAACCTACGTTTTCGATTCGATAACTTAAGTTTTCTAGTGACAACTGTGATTTTCGGTGTTGAGAAATAGAAACTCGAGGTTAAGAACAGAGAAACTCGGGGTTATGTGGTAGATAACCTAGGTTTTCGACCGTAAACTTAAGTTTTCGATTCGAAAACCATGGTTTTCTCTTTGATAACTTAAGTTTTCTGTTTGAAAACTTAGGTTTTCGATTCAATAACTGTGAGTTTCTGATTATTTGGACATTTGGCCTTCCATATCCGTGTAGTGAAATAGATATCTAAGGAGTTGGAATGATATTTGAAATTCTACGCCCATGCATAGTCAATCAATCAATAAAGGTATCAAGGCATGTGCAAGTGTTTCCGAATGCATGTTTCCCCTCACCCCCAGTAACACATCCTCTTCACGGGTTCATTTCGCATAGCTTACGCAGATCGCACAAATTCGGAATTTACATGGTATCGATGGATGAGGTAATTCAGAATTCATGCATGTATATACCATACACAGCCAAAATATGGTGATGATCCGTCGCCATTAATTAGTGATGATCCTGGTTGTTACAATTATTTCTGATAACAAATGGCGACGTGGTCAGTTCATCACCATACATATATTGGGGCAGGTGCCTTGTCATCACCAATCAATGGAGAGGAAATGAGTGTAGATTTCTGGGCATGACCATGATTGGCATAGGGGCCTTCTCATCACCAATAAATAGCGACGGCCGTCACCATTTACTGGTGATGATGGAATATATTGATGGTTCTAACTATTCACCATTTATTGGTGAGGCTGTCGTCAAATTCTTTTGATGACAGCTATTGCTTTGACTGTGTACATCGTGTATATCTTTGATCAGATATACATTATTTGATTACCGGTATAACAAGCGTTCACAGATTCAGTGAGTGAACATGGTTTAATGTCGCTTTCAATTATGTTTCCGTCATATCACGACGTTTCAGTTCTATTCCTTTTCACACCCGGGGACCCCACGGGTATGGTCCTATTCCCTTTTACAGCCGGGAACTCCACGGGTAGCGTCCTATTCCTCTTCACACCCAGGAACCTCACGGATGCTCCAATAGTCGCCTCCTACGAAAAGCTGCCTGTTCACATCAATAAAAGCGACTTTTCATCGACATGTGGCTGATCTATTTAGTATAAACGTCTATAAATACATGCATAACAAATTGAAAGAACTGGAGAATATCGCATGCTGATGGGCGGATATAAATCATTCTGTCCCATCTCAGTATGATTCTCAGTTTTTCAGTACGACCATCCAATTCGCCTATTACGTTGAACGTGATGGGGAATAGTTTGCCTCCCTGTCACCACCCAATACAGTGGCCCATATCGGACACCGGCTTGTTAAAATAATTCTTTTTTCACATTATTATTTTTTCCGATTTTCTCTATTTTTCGACTATTTTCTACAAACAGTTTATATTTTATCTTATTACAGAATTTAGATTTCTGTCCGTCCTAATAACGTCGTCACAATTTCTTCATCCTTTTTTTCACCGAAACCAAACAAAATCCTTGAAAATGTTTGCACCGAGTGGAAACCTTCCAAGGACGTTGCCTCAAGTTATCTGAAATTTGTAACACTAAAAAGAAACAGTATGCAGTCATGGGGACTGTAACAACAATCCTATTGGGATTTAGAGTAATCCATAAGTTCGAAATTGGTATATCAATTTAAAATCATTTTCTGTTCACAATATAAGGCCCTTGTGAGAGGGTCGAAGTGTGTAAACATTAAATTGAGTTTACGTGAGAGTCAGATTTTGTGTTATTTATTATAAAGTTATTAGAATCATTGTTAAAATAGCAGGGCTACATAACAAGACAATCCGAGACCATTTCAAAGGCTGTTAATCCTTTCATACAGGTTTATGGAATGCAATATCTCAGAATTTATCATGAATGCTGAATTCATCATTCGGATAGGACAAAATTCTTGGCATTCTGAAAATAAGATTGCCTTGTGGCTTACGTAATGTAATTTGATAATGATAATGTAATTATGAGTTACATAACTGATACAGTACAGGTGCTGACCTCACCCTGACCATCATGTGTTTAATTACAGCTAATAGTATGCCCCACAGGCAGATCATATATGGTAATAATAACATGCAGGTTGACCTTCTCAGATCATAGGAGAAACACGCCAGAGGATGCTCCCCCTCCCCCATTTTCCGCTCCCCAAGTACAAGCTCTGGTAGTTCATTTAACATTTGTTATTAACAGCATGTTCTTTATTTCACCTTTAACGTAATAATAATAATAATAAAAATAAAAGGTCTCTGATAAGAATTTCTTTATTTTATATTATTTTTAGCATAGTGATTGAATGACTCTTTAAAGAAACTCCGCCAATTTTCATCACAAGCCAATGGAAATCCCTGATTCCCATTTGAACATTTGAACCATCCAATCATTTGTTTCAAAACTGGAAGACCTCCCATGATGCATCATTGTTTCTTTTAAACTCCATTATCAACAAGATAAATTCATGTACTACACCAAGAATTTTCTTTCTATAAAATAAGGATGAATGAATAAATAAAAAAATTTTGATGTAAATATACAACAGATAATTTACATTCATTCAATATTTACATTCAATTTTCATTATCTGGACTACAGTTGCAAATCAGTTGTGTAAAATAAAATACATTAAATTTAGTATATATTTGTCATAAAATTGCATTACATTAAACTTCTTTCAAATGAGAAGGAAGTTCCAGACGAATTCAATTTTACATCTACTGCACATCTACCAGAATAGAGACATCTACTGCACATCTACCAGAATAGAGACATTTCCATGAAAGTGAATGGGAAAAGTACTACCTTTAAAGAGAACAGCTTTGAAATGATTTTCGAAAGTATATTTGACCTTCTTAGAAAATGTGATTTTCTATTTTTTATATGGAATCCCTATCTTATCCCATTTATTGGAGTATGGTGACCATACAAATTCATAATTATGCAAAAATAAGCATGGTGACACCTAAATTTCATCAATTATTATGAATGTTGAAGGTCTGCGCTACCTCTTTATTTTATATTATTTTATTTATCGAAACTCCTTCAGGTAAACAGAGTAAATACTGTCCCAAAATTCCCAGAGTCTCCTCGACAACTCCTGAAAACTCCTAAAAACTACAGTGCCTGTGAGTTCTACGACCTACAACCCCTCAAAACTGCTGTACTTACCGATGCAAAGCAGAGAATCAACCAGCTTCAACTCCATGGGGAATCTCTTCCAGAACCTGACTCGGCAGTGCACCTGGGCATTCTAAAAGACAGCACCTTGGCGACGGCCAAATCAACAGTGGACCAAAACATTAGAAAGGCTAGATGTGCAATGTACGCTCTTATAGGTTCTGGGCTACACGGAATAAACGGTCTGACACCAGTTGCATCTTCACATCTGTTGGATATTTATGTCATACCATCCTCCACGGCCTGGAGATACTCACTATAAATATTACAGAACTACAACTCTTGGAGGCTTTCTATAGGAAGACATTGAAGCCACTTCTGGGTCTACCAGATAGAGTGGCACAGCCTGCACCCTATATACTATTATGAGTCCTCTCTATCGAGGCCAGGATTCATTCCCGAAAGCTTGCCATGGTGAGGAACATTTGTGCAGATGCAGGTGCCCTGCTCTGCACCATTGCATCCAGTCGTCATGAAGGGCTTCGAACAAAAGAGCTGGTTTTCCGAGACGTGCAGAATTCTAGCAAAATACGACTTGCCCTCCATCCATTACCTATTACAACATACACCTAGCAAAGTAGCCTGGAAAAAGCTTGTGAAACAACAAGTTTCGACCTACTGGATTGAAACTATCTCCTTTCAAGCAGCACTCTACCCATCTCTCCGCTATTTGTGCCGGGGTCTTGGCCCACTGGGTAATCCACACCCAGTAATCGCTTCAGATAGGTCAATATCCGAAGAAGTACTGAGGGTAATATTATAGCCAAGCTCCAAAGAATAAATATTTTGCAGCTAATTCTATAACCTATTATCTTTGCAATCAGGGAAATTTGACATCTACACTATATAAATCCTAATGCCCTAAAACATCTTTCAGATAAAGCTAGGGAGTAATCCGGGCACAAATCCCCATATATGTGTACCACGTCCTATAGAACAATCAAGGAAGAAAGTGATCTAATCATAGGCTTATCAAGGGAGATAACTCCATCAGTCAAAAGTGATTTGGGGAACGCTGAGAGCTAGAATAGAACAGAATTTGTGAAATTTTAGCCTGCGAATCGAAGTAAATTTGCTGACTGGACGGGAGATCGGTTGCAAATTTAACGTAAAATTGTCTCCGACTGAAATCTTTGTCCATATTCATCTGTTTCATATAATTAGAGCAAACTGCGGAACATAATGACCCTCCCTCCCGACCGGACTTGCGAGTTTGTGGAGGGGAGGGGAAGTGGGGGGGGGGTGTTTTTCGAATTATTTTTAGTAATTATACCGCTGTCATATCTAGCATTTCCCTTCATCAGCATCCTCTAACCGGACAAAATAAAAATTAACTGCAAAATTACGATCGCCGTGGATTTAGAACACCATATCTCAGGTGGAATACACAAACTTTGATAAAAAGCACCTATTTCGAGTCTATCGTCTAGGATTCTCCTAAAGGGCCTCATGTGTATGAAATTCACGAGTTGCTCAGCATTTTCATCGATACTGATCATTCCAATTAGATAATATTGCCAAACATTGATGACTGAATGAAATATGAATCAGCAAGCTCCGTCTTTATGTCACATCTGTAGGTAACAATGAAGTATAGTTTTGTCCCATTACGTTCCAGGTTAAACAGGTTCAGTTCGCCCCTGAAAAACTGACCTTGTACTTTAGCCTGGAACTACACACTGATGTTTTTGATTACCACTCCTTCCACTTCACGTGAAATGTACCAAACCACACTCATGACCAAATGATTTTTGAGAACGTAAACTGCCTTCTGAGACGAGCACTTTTCAACCGTCTGAGCTGGTCACGTGGGTATCGTCGTTTGATTGTGTCATGAAAAGAACACAGGCTCGCGACCGTCACATTTTTTTCAGAAATTAATCGACACTTACTAAGTTAGCGAAACACAATAAAAGTTAGTTATGATATTATCCAGTAATAACACAACTGAGCATTTAATGCGGGATATGCTTACCACGAACATCCACCTTTGGCGGAAGTGACGTCATTTACTTCATTTTAACCTTTACGGACACTACCGATACGCCTGCGCCTCTTAACTGGCTGCTACACACTTCAAGCTAACAAATCCGTCTTCAACCAATATTCCGTCAATCCCACCTGTCCACTGTGTACGGAAGACCCGGAAGAGCGTGTGCACCTCCTGACCAGGTGCCGAATATTACAAGAAATTCGTGCAAAATATCTTGATCTGATGTAGACTAACTTATGCCTTGATTGTGGCTTTACAACTCAAACAGTTTGGAACAGCGAAGATGCACTTGCAACCATTTTTACTGAACCCAACCAGCCCCCTCAGTCCAAACCTGTGTCCATGTCTGTACAAACAAGACAGACTTATAAGGCTATACTGCTATGCACTCAACCATTTCAGAGCAACAACATTGGCGGCTGTCTAGTGGTGTAGCGATTGTGTCTTTTGACCTTATGACATTACTCCTCAGGGAGGTGCTCCTATTTAAAGGAGGGAATTCCGTGACGTGAACTGAACTGAACTGATATTTACTGTAGGTGAGAAATAGTTAGCGATAACTAGTTACATGTAAGTGAGAACTAGTTAGTAAGATCCAGTTAAGTGAGAAGTGAGAACTAATTGAAAGAGAAGTCAGAACTAGGTAGGTGAGAACCAAATAGATGAAAAGTCAGAACTAGTTAGATAAGGACTAGCTTCTGTTAATGTTAGTTTACTTTGTAAAGCGAAACCTCTGAAAAGTCAATTTTGACAGGATTCTGCTCTATCAAGGTTGAAATTACCTTAAATTTAAGTACTGGGACTATGGATATAGTATTCACAGATTCACTTCATAAGATTCTGTCTAGCATTTTTTCACATCATTCTATTGTGTATTGTAAAACTTGAAGATCGTGTCTCACCCACACCAACTGTGTTGCCAAATAGACACATAAGCCTCTATAGCTCACAATGCATTAAATCGATGAATATTCAAAGATGAAATAAACTAAAGCTCCCATATACGCCTCTTGTTCCGATTTTTCACATGTCCAATATGATTTTATGAAACCTTGAAGTGAACAGAATCATTTTCAAATTCTCAGGTTAACGAGAACAAGACTGAATTCAGTTTTGGATTGTTGTGACCCTGAAATTTGACTGATTGACCTAAATTGCATAGGCTTCTTTGTTAAAACATCGACAGAACACCTATGAAATTTGTCCAGACACAATCGAGATAAGGCTACATGTACTATGACCTTGAACTTTAACCACAAATTAGCCCTATCTGACCTGGGGGGGGGGCGAAATGACCCCCCCATACCAAACTTTCTGCGCTATCTCCGGAAGGACAAAAAATAGAGAGAGCTGAAACTCCGTGAATTTATCGTCTATCATATTGGGGTCATTTTGAGTCTGTTTGCATAACCCCCCGAGCAGAGAATCAAGGGAAAATTCAAGATAGCGTCCACCTGGGGTAACAGAAAAGTGATTTTTTGTCATATTTCTTCAAAAGTTCTGCTTCTCCGCGATGAAAAATGGGCAAAAACTATTTTTTATTTCACATTAATATTTACTAATTTTAGTTTTTGCGGAGAAATTGCACAAATAAAAAATTCAGAAAATTTGACCGAAAAATCGAACAAGTTTTTGAAAATGACATTTTCTGGTAGAGCTTGACCCAAGGGTATCAGTCCCCTAGCTCAAGGGGTAAGAAAAATAATTAGGGGGGCCATTTCGTCAAAAACAAGGCACATATTCCAATAAGTAAGTATGATTAAGCACAACTTTAAAAATCGATATTCAGAAGAGAAATTTGTTAAACTGGTAAATACTTTAGGAATTAGATATGTCTAGAATAACTACATGTAAACTACATGTCAGAACTCATCCGCCCACAACCTAGAAGTTATTATTCGTGAGACCATACTGTCTCTTTGTACATGTATCAAACTTAATCATTATTTTTACCTGAACAATTTTCCATAAGGTGTTGGTGGAGTAATTGCTAAATGTATACAATACAAGTTTTAATGCATGTATATCAGGCACATTACATGGCAGAATGTTGTACTTGTACATAAGTTCTATCAGAAACAAGAAATCTGTATGTAACCTTGGAAACGAATGCATTGGCCACTGCCTTCCTGCTTATAACACATGATGTGACATAGATACACAGTAAGATTGCATGTTACCCCAGATTCAAAGCAAAACTCGAGTGATGCATCACGCAAGATGAGCTGATGCTGAAATTTAAATAATCAGCCTTTGAAATATACATGATTTGTCTCACCCATCATGATTCCATGGGTGCAGACTCCCCATCTTTTCTTTTGTGTATAGACTGTGGTGTCCAGCACCGAATTTCGGAATGTCTGTGAAGCTGACACCCAGATTTCGGAAGAATCCTACAAAGCGTTTCAAAGTTATCGCTTGCGGAAAATTCAAACAGACATGCACGGACATACATTCTGCATTAGCAAATTTGATTCATCTGGAATATCTGGATCTGGACCACAATAACATTTGGGCTGTTAGTCCATTTTTCCACCCTGGCTTGGATCTAATCTCCTTCAGTCTGGAGTATAGCAACGTATATTCGGTAGACAATGATACGTTTTCGGGTAGAGCGATACGCGAACTCCGGCTTACAGAGTACCGTCTGTTACAGCTCGCGTACGTCGGCGTCTCTATGTTATACATGATGTCAGCAGTTCTATCTCACCTCCCTGACGGAGTTTTCAACAGAGTTTCCGGAATAAGCCATCTATATCTGCAAGACAACCAACTTAATGAAACAAACTGGTTGAACCCCGAACTATGTCGCTCACTAAATCTGCTTCAGCCTCCGTCAAATAAATTCGAGGTTTTCTCATCTGGGTATTTTTGTGAGAATGCATTGAATAGTGGTCTCAATGTTCACCTCTACCGTAATATTCAACATACCGTGGATTTTTCTCAAAGAAGACTGAGACGAGCCATGTTCACCAAGAACAACATATCCATCGTTATTAGCTAGATCGCCATTTCATTTTTTTTTGCAACTGCGCAGTGTCTGCGCAGCGAGGTCACGAAAGGTCATTTGTACCAACAGTCACATTCTGGCTAGGCTGAAAGTGGGTCCTATCTCGGGAAAAGTACTTTTTCTGTGGAACTAAATTGTGTTCAGGGTAAATAATATCTGGAGCCGTTCTTTAGCCCATCTGGCGATAGTCCATGAGATTTTTTAATGGTTTTACGTACAGTTGCACAAAATATGAGCTGTTTTCGGTCTATCTCTCCAACGTTAAAAACTTCTGTTTTGGTACAAAGAGGAAGTTCACGAAAAGCTGCGCAGACGCTGTGCAGTTGCAAAAAAATTGAAATCGCGATAGAGTCTATTAATCCACGCCTAGATCTGATACTTTCGCCACACTAGATTTTACTGGAAACAATCTTAAAGAAATTCCCTCAATTCTGCTCGGAGTCAGAGGCCAAGGATTATCATTTCAGCTTTTGGCATCGAGGAACAAGCCAACGACAAAGCCAGCAGTAATTTTCCATGTCAAAAAGAAGCTTGTGACAAAATCCCTGTCACTTGAGGTCTTTTGAGGTCTATGCTGTTCTAAATGACAACAATATTATTGAATTGACAGAGCTGACCATGAAGGTGCATTACGATGACCAACTTGACTGCAATTAATTAACAACATTTCTACTTTCACTCCGTGTTCAGTGTTCATGGCTGATACATACGAGAAGAGATCGCTCTGAGGAGGGTGGGGGTGGGGGGGGGAGCAACAATAACATACAGCACATGGTCTGTGACGATTGTTCGCAGGACATTATCTTCAGCGCTCTAGACCCTAGTCATAAACGGCATGGAGACATTCGCACTGTCGTCCCGCATGGCCAGGATGTCACACTGGAACGTTGATAGTCTGTGCCTAAATGGGAACAAGTTTTCCTCTCTGCAGTAGGACTTCTGTATAATTACTTTTGTGTCTGTTTTGGACCTACGGGACAACAGGCTGATACATTTACCAGAACTGTCTATGCCTTCAGAAGGCCGCCATATGAGATGTATCAAAGAATCCCATTCACTGCTACTGTGAGCCAGCATTGCTACGGGTAACTCTGATGGATGGCCCCATGTGCTTTTATGTAATGCCTGATGGAAACAGCTGAGAAGTGTCAAATTCGGACGTTCGTGAAGTCAGAGAGCAGTTCACAATTCACAGTTCACAATTCAGTCGACGATTGAGTGGACCAGTCATTATTTGAAATATGAATGGCATTTTGAAGTATATCTCCTAAATCAAGGCAGATAAGGCTCCATATTTGGCAGTTATACAACGCTCGTCAAGTCCTACACGCTGACTTAATTAGTTTCCACTTCCGCCGCTAGGGAGCGGTGCTGTGAATAGCCGCCTGATAGCATTCCGGCCTATATCTCCCGATCTATAGTGGATAGGGCATCCATATTTGACAGTTATACAACGCTCGTCAAGTCCTACACGCTAGTAGTATAGTAAGCGTAAATGGAGGTCGATTGACCTCAGAAATTTGCATATTTTGTGGAGGACACGTGGAGGTCACAACGACAGCCAATCAGAAGCGAGTATTGTGTCACATGGGGTCATGTGTGGTGGTGGTGGTGGTGGGTGGTGGGTTTAAGATGGCGGCTGTGGTGGTGGTGGTGGTGGGTGGTGGGTTTAAGATGGCGGCTGTGGTGGTGGTGGTGGGTGGTGGGTTTAAGATGGCGGCTGTGGTGGTGGTGGTGGGTGGTGGGTTTAAGATGGCGGCTGGTGGTGGTGGTGGGTGGTGGGTTTAAGATGGCGGCTGGTGGTGGTGGGTGGTGGGTTTAAGATGGCGGCTGGTGGTGGTGGGTGGTGGGTTTAAGATGGCGGCGGATTGTGGTGGTGGGTGGTGGGTTTAAGATGGTGGCTGGTGGTGGTGGGTGGTGGGTTTAAGATGGCGGCGGATTGTGGTGGTGGGTGGTGGGTTTAAGATGGCGGCTGGTGGTGGTGGGTGGTGGGTTTAAGATGGCGGCTGGTGGTGGTGGGTGGTGGGTTTAAGATGGCGGCTGGTGGTGGTGGGTGGTGGGTTTAAGATGGCGGTTGGTGGTGGTGGGTGGTGGGTTTAAGATGGCGGCTGGTGGTGGTGGGTGGTGGGTTTAAGGTGGCGGATTGTGGTGGTGGGTGGTGGGTTTAAGATGGCGGATTGTGGTGGTGGGTGGTGGGTTTAAGATGGCGGCGGATTGTGGTGGTGGGTGGTGGGTTTAAGATGGCGGATTGTGGTGGTGAGTGGTGGGTTTAAGATGGCGGATTGTAGAAAAACGTATAAAAGGAGGCGATTTTTAGGGGTGTATTCATTGCACTACCTACCTGACTCACGTGACCAGCCTGCCTGCCTGCCTACCTGCTTGCCTGCCTGCCTGCTTGCCTATTCGCTTGTATGAGACGAAAGCATGAGACGTGGAGAAGATTTTCCCTGGGACCCAGCAGCACCTCCGGTTGAAGTCTTGCCTGAAGACGAGCGTATCAGGGACATTTATCGACGTCATTGGGCTACCATACGCCATTGTTTTCACCGTGACCGTCGTCTATTGGACTTGTATAACTATCGACTGCAGGACCTCACGTATTTGACTACCTATGCCGAGAACATTTTCACAGATCAGGTGACAGCGTTCAAGCTGAATATGACATTCGGGTACATTTTACGGCACAAGGAGACGGACCAGGTGCGGTATTATTATCCCAGCAATAATACCTATGTGTTTGATCAGCCGTTCACGGTGACGGATGCGATTTCCCTGGCGCCACTCCTCGACCAATTGACTACGTTGGATCCATTGGAATGGGCCCGGTTGCAACGCCCCAATACCCAATGGCTTGTGGAAATGGTCACCAACGTCACATTTTTCGTCACGAAAATGAGAGATCATCCTATCGGTGCTCCTGTACTACTACCCCCGTGGTTGCTTCATCGAAAAGGCCTGTATGCATTAACAGGAGGGTCATATGGGCCCTACAAAGACCGGAAATGTCTGTTTCGGTGTTTGGCCGTGCATCTGGACGAGTGTAACCCCAAGCGTTGTGACAGAGTGGCCAATCACTATTGGGAACAGTATTTACAGCAGCAAGACTTGGATAAGCGGCACTTCCGTGGAGTTCCGTTCAAGAATTTGGATGACGTGGAAACACTGTTCAGCATCAATATCTTTGTATACCGATTACGATGCGAGGAGGATACATTTGTGGCTGAATTGGTTCGTCGTTCAACAGAACGGTATGCTGCTACGATGAAAGTCAATGTGTTCGACGACAATGGCGTGAGTCATTTTCGCTGATCTACAATATGAGCCAGTACGCTCAGTCTTTCAGTTGTGCCCAATGCCATCGGGTGTTTCACCGTTCCACCGACTTACATCGCCACGAGAAAATCTGTGACAACAGTGTCAAGCGAGTATATCCGGGTGGTGTGTATCATAATACGTCTACTATTTTCCAGGAACTGGCCGATGAGGGTGTGATCATACCGGAGGTGGATCGTTATTTTCCCTACCGGGCGTGTTACGATTTTGAGGCCCTGTTGGAGCCCATGGACATGTTTTCAGCGAAAACGCAGTGGACGCAGCGCCATATTCCTCTGAGTGTGAGTATTTCCAGCAACGTACCTGGCTATGACGCTGCACCGGTATGTTTCGTGTCCACGGGGGATTCCCATGAGTTGATCACCCGCATGATGGAGTATTTACAGGAAGTCAGTGCGGCTAGTACAGAACTATTGGTGTCCAAGTTCCAGGACGTACTGGACCAGCTGGACGAACGGATTCCTATACCGGGTGTAGCGTTTAGTGACGATGAAGAGTCCGAGTCGGAGTCGGAGCCCGAGTCGCAGCCCCTGCAGTCGCAGGATGTGCCTTTACCGAAACCGTATGCGGAGAAATTGAAAGTGCGCTTCCTACAATATCTAGGCCAGTTACCGGTGCTAGGTTTCAACTCGGGACGCTATGATTTGAACATGGTGAAGGAATTTCTTTACCCCTACTTGGCCCAGTCGAATACCATGAAGTCCATCATCAAGAAGATCAATAATCATATGGCCCTCACTACCACATCACTGCATTTCCTGGATGTACGGAACTACTTAGCTCCTAATTGTAGCTATGATCAGTGGGTCAAGGCGTATAACTGTGCACAAACCAAAGGGAGGTTCCCTTACACGTATATATCAACGCTCGATCGTTTGCAGGAAACACAGTTGCCACCCCGGCACGCCTTCTTTGATGATTTGAAGCAAGTGGAATGTCCGGAAGACACGTACCGGGAACTACAGCAGGTATGGAACGATCAACATATGCACACCTTGCGAGATTTCCTGATATGGTATAATAACCTAGATGTGGTTCCTTTCCTGGAAGCGGCCGAGAAAATGGTGCAACTCTTTCGTCGCCAAATGCACGTCGACATCTTCAAGGAGTGCTTGAGTTTACCGGGTCTGGCGCTTCGCCATCTTTTTCAAGAGTGTGCTACGTACTTCTCGCTGATACAGCAAAAAGATGCAGACATGCATGATTGTCTAAAGCACAACATTGTCGGCGGACCGAGTCTTATTTTTCACCGTTATCACGAGAAGGACGTCACTACTCTCCCCAGTGGAAAACCCTGTGCTAAGATCATCGGTTTCGATGCGAATGCCTTGTACCTGTGGTCTCTGGCCCAACCTATGCCCAGTGGCCATTATACACGTTGGTTGGCGGAAGGTCGGTATTTTACACCGCAACGTACACCCTACAAGCATCTGGCTGATCAGTGGTTGGATTGGGAAGCCTATCGACGGGCAATTTATATACGACACCAAACCAACGCCACAGAGAAGCGCATAGGAGATCGTCGACTTCCCGTCGATGGGTTTGCCCTGGTGGGTAGCACACCCACCGTATTCCAATTTTACGGTTGCTATTGGCACGGCCACGGATGCCATTTCAGCGCTGGACGCTTCAACGAACGACGTGGAAAAACACCGGAAGAATTACGGGAAGAAGTGGTGGAGAACGGTGATTATGTGAAAGAGAGAGGATACCATCTGATTGAAATGTGGGAGTGTGAATTTCACACGATGTGCCAGGCCCTGCCCCATTTACGACGTTTCCTAAAAGAGCGCGAGTACCCCTTGAGTCGTCGGCGACTTCTGAGTCTGCCACAGATGTTCGACGCCATTCGTTCGGGGGACCTCTACGGCTTTGTCGAATGTGATTTGCATGTTCCCGACACTCTCAAGCCTCTCTTCGCCCAGTGCCCTCCCATCTTTAAGAACACGCTGGTGGGTCGGGCTGATATTGGGGACACCATGAGGACCTATGCGGAGCAACACGAGTGTTTGCCTCAACCTCGACGGATGTTGATTGGTAGTATGTGGGCCGAGAAAATCTTGCTGGGCACTCCCTTACTGCAGTGGTACATGAACCACGGTTTGGAAATTACCCAAATATACCAAGTGATACAGTACGTACCCGACGCTTGTTTTGCGGAGAATGCCGACATTGTGACGTCGGCCCGTCGTCAAGGTGATGAATACCCGAGTGAGGCCATCATCGGTGAATGTTGGAAGTTGACTGGCAATGGTTATTATGGAAAAACGGTGACGAACCAGGATAAGCACGTCAACGTGAACATTTGTACTACTGCCCAAGCCCGCAAAAAAGTGAATTCTCCTCTGTTTCGGTCCGTGGAGGTCATCGATGACGACACCTCTCCTGGTCTCTCCTCCAAGACGTATTACTGTTACGGAGGAGACGAAAATAAGTTTAGCTGCAAAGGGGTGAGCCGGCGCGATCCCAACATCGACAAAGCCTTGTACTTGAACGTGCTGCAAAGCCAGGCCAGTGCCAGTGGCACTAACCGAGGATTTCGGGTGGTGGACCACCAGATGCGGACGTACATTCAGCAACGAGACGCCTTTACTTTCTTTTACCCGAAACGGAAAGTGTTGGCCGATGGTGTGAGCACCACTTACTTGGACTTGTGAACAATGTCGAACTATAACTGTTGATACACAATTGTAAAAGTCAGGATGGCCGAGTGGTCTAAGGCGCCGGTATTAAGTGCTGGTCGGCGAAGAGCTGGCGTAGGTTCGAATCCTACTCCTGACAGAACTTTTTTGTACCTTAATCCTACCACTACTATTCTATTTGTACCTATTCTATACCTTCTTGTGGACTTAAATAAAAAAAAGAAGTCAAACCCCCATCATTTTTTGTGTTTTTTCATCAATTTTTATTCAACATCAATGAACGTCAGAACAACAACGTCATAACAATAACGTGATAATAAAAAAACAAGTGGCCTGCGCGCAGTGCATTTTTAAGTTAACCAGAGAAATGGAGCATGCACATTAAAACGAGAGGCCGTCCAGTCATAGACGAGGACATCACGGTCTTCGGCTTGACAATAATCATCAAACATGTGTACGATGGTTGGCATAGAATGTCCTCTACTCCGGTGAGTGAGATAAAACACACAGTACTGTCCGCACACACTACTCAAGGGTCCTTGTAATCTTTGAGTATTCCAACGCCACATTGTAGTAGAGACGTCCATGAATTTCACCAAATCGGCATGTAGGGGTGCAAGTCCGTAGGAATCAAAGTATTCGCCTTGGCCTAGGGTGTCCACGTACACAGCTACCCAATGTTCACCGGGTTCGACACCCCGGGTCTGTATTCAGGATGTAGGCTGCTGGGGTGGTGGAGTGGGTGGGAAACACATTGCGTGGAAACACACCTCGAAAGGGGATCTTCGGATCTCGCTGGAGTATGCCCATCAGCTGTTCTGTATCCATGACTCTAGTTGGCGTAGTCACACAGCACGTTTCTTTGCTGATCCACCCTGATGACGTTATCAAACTCGGCGTAGCAAATCACGTTAATGGTCTGGGCTAGAGCGGTAGCGAAACGCAGTTCCAGCCGTAGGTTTCCTTTCTTCAGCAAGGCCAGTTGATGATCGTGTTCCAAGGTGGGGGTGAGGTCGAAGGCGAACAACGTGTACCCACGGTAAAAGTCTCGTCGAGTGATGGTATTTCCTTCGTCCTGGTTGTTTTGTCCTGTGGCTGTAAACAGGTTCAGGTAGCTGCGCACATAGTTTTGGTTACCAAAATCCGGTTGTAAGGGCGGGCTGGAATTTGATGGCCAGCCACGTGCAGTGCCAAAAAGTTCAGGTTGAAATGTTGAAAGGCGAACGGATTCTCATCCCACGCTCCATTGAAAGCGGTGTTGGTCACACACGCTATGGTGACACGTTTAGGGAGATCCCCTAGAAATAAATTTTCACGATTGGCCATCATCGTACCGGCTGGCACAGAGAACACCTTGGTCTGTACGCGTCGGATGGGGTACAGGGCTGGTTTTTTCGATAAGGCTTCCATGTGACTCACCAACACGCCCTGTTGCAAATCCACCGTACGCACAAACAGGGCTGCATCTTCTAGGATGATCTTGTAATTGGGGGCCGCTCCACCGGCCATCAAGGCGAACGCAGGTGTGGAACGGATCAACTTGATCTTGATGGATACACCGTTCATCATGTAGCGGTCTTGCAGGAACAGATCGGCGTGCAGTCGTCCCATCATATCGACGGACTTGCTATCGGCTGTCAAGTTTTTGCGGTTGGTCAACCCATTATTGGCAGCCAGCACGCTATTCATGGAGCCGGGTGTATCCTTGTAGTACAGCGCGGCTTGCAAGTGGGATTTTTTGGCATCTGAACCGTACGACAACAGCGTCTCCATGTAGGCTCGGTACGGGTACGTATTGGTGGACGTACTGATGAGTCTATCGCTCAGACTCATATCCACCTGTTGGAACAAGGAGTGCAGCCAAAGATTCACTGGGCCTACTACTGCATCGTCCGCTACGTTGGCCCCGGCTGCGTCCACTATTTTGGCTTTCACGTACAAGTAGGTGTGGGCTAAATCCAGGTAGGCCGTATCTTTGTTTTCAATGGTAAATTCCACAGGGCCCGTCCCCGTCAGGCTAGCCAGGGGTCGATGTTCTACCCAACGTCCTTCGGCTACACTGGTTTGGGTGGGTGGAATAGTCCACAAATCCAATTCACTGTTGGTAGACGGACACGACTCGGAGTGAATGAATGCCATTATGCGAAGATGTCTCTCCTACTACTCTTCTTCTTCTTCTTCTTGTGGGTGTGAGTCCTCCGGGGTGTGCGTCGTCGGTGTGTTGGACGTCGAATGACTCTTCGCTGTGTCCGGGGTTGTCTTTTAAGGGCTTTGGCGATCAAGACGCTGCCGGCTTCTTTAGCCCGTCGTTTCAAGGCTTGTCGGGGTGCTGTGCCTCCCATCACATCACCGGCCACGCGCAATCCACTGCGTACCGCTTGTTTGCCCACCGCTTTGACACCCCGTGTCACCAAGGGTAAGAACGTTTTCACAATGCTGCCCAGTATGTTTCCCAATCCGTGACCTCGTTGCATGCGTGCACCGCTAAAGATGGGCAAGCCTCCCCCCGTTTGTTTCTTGTAGTAGTCGGCATAGCTGGGTGTATGACATTGGTAAGGCACGTACATTATACGAAGTGAGGAGAACGGGCTTGTCGGAAATGAAGTGTCAGCACCACTTTCTCTCGTTCGAATGCGACCGGGCGTCCCGTGTCATCTCTTATATCCACCGTGATCGTGTTGATATCGGTATGTCGTACGGGCAGGTAGAGTATATGGTTGAAACTCTGGTTGACTTGATTGCCATACGACTTGCTAATGGGCACCACCCGTAACAGAGGTGTGTTCACATCGCCCACAATATGACTGTCCACTGCGTCCGAGTAGACGTAGAGTCCGTACATGCCTACTTTCATATCCATCACATCGTCACCGTTGTCGGTGGTGGGCCCCGGGTACACCCTGTAAGGCAGACCTAACATTTGCTGTAGTGTAGGACTGAGTTTCACAGCCACGTTAGGGCTCAGCAGGATACAGGCCTTGTCGTTGTGTGGGTTGACAGCCAAGATCACGTGATTCTTGAAGGGGTAGACTTGCAGGGGTTTTGAATTATTCGTGGCCTCCCGTAGAGACTTGTACTCCAACAAGGACAGCAGACCCTCTATGAACTTCTGGGGCGTATCGTATTGGCCTTCGGGGATAATGAGTTTGGTGACTTTGTCTTCGTACGTCACTTCGTACCATACTTCTTGGTCTCGTACGTTGTACCACGAGTAAGGGTACTGAATATCTACCAGTCCACATTCCCACCGACCCGGTAAATGTAACGGTTGTGGTAATTGAGTGACATACTTGGCCAAGGTGTTGTCAGGAAACACATCGAGTGAACTATTACTGGGCAACGTCAGGTAAAACATGACGACTGAGTTGTTCTGGCTTCTGCACCGGGTTTTTATAGGGGGTCACCCTCCCTTAGTAAGGTTCCCAGGCCTTGGGCGGCTGACCTCGGCGTCTGATCAGCGATACGGATTTGATATTTTGGAACATCATGATGTCTTGCCGGCATCATTGAAAACTGTTGACCGCTTCTCTCTTGCAGGAAACAAGCCTATGTTTATGTATACTTTTGTCTTTTTGAATTTGGTGCTATTACTGTTATATGGAAATGGAATAGGTCTTTGGATTATGGACGCGGATATTCTCTAATGGACGACGGCTGGATTATGAATGACGGACTAGACGCTTGTAATCGTGACCGTCGCGGTGACTTAGATCTGGGAGTTTGCAGGGGGTGGCGTGGTAAAAGGGGTGACGAAGTAGGTGCCCGCCGTGCGGGTGTTTTGGGCGGCGTCTCAGGTTGCCATTCACGTTCCCAGGTAGGGGGAAGTCGAGAGGGTGCTTGCATCCACTTCCAGCGTTCACGATTTCCTACCAATTCTTGAGGAGTGTGTGTGTCTTTTAATCCCTGAGCAAAGGCTTTCCAGCCCGGTGGATTAGAGTGTTTGCGAGAACGTACCATATCGTTGATTAAATCCGTCATATGAGACCCCGGCACCACTTGGTTTCGAATCAGTAGTTTTCCTTCAGCGTTCCAACCCATATCGGCATTCTGTTTCACCCGGTCCAACAATAAACGCGCCTTGGTCTTGAAGGCTTTAGGCACACTGGCCAACACTTCCTGTTCCAGCTGAGGTGAGGCAGAGGATGAGGGTGGTGGTGGTGGTGGGGTTGGGAGTGTAGGCGTTGTGGACGTTGTGGGTAGTTGTGGTGTACTACTACTCTCTCTATATTGATCCATAAACGTCTGGTACCGGTTCAGCGTATGATGGTAGAGTTGAATTTTCTCGTGATCGGGTAGTCGACGTTGGAGTATACTATTCATCTCTTCATCCAGAGACTGGAGTTGTTGCACTGTGGCAGGCACGGGATAGGGTGATTGCAAACTCTGTAACAGTCGAGGTTCGACCAGCATCATTTTTTTCGTATGTTCCATGACGTTAGCGTCCCAAGATGGAGCCTAGTAACGGTCCCAGTACAGTAGCGGCTAAGGGTGCGAGGAGTGCGCCGAGAAATCCACCTCGCTGTAACACCTGTTTCTTTTTCTTGACACTACCCGTCTTCTTCACCAACGTTCGGAGACCCGCCTTGTGCCGTTGCAATTTCCCTTTCTGCAGAGGACTGAGCGGAACATTGCCTTTTAACACATTATGCGCCACTTCACACAAACACCGTACCAAGTCGGGATCCGCCCCGCGCACCAGGGCCCGGCCCACCTCCGGTGGCGCGCTGCGTAATACGCGGAGGGCCGGCGCGTGCTTGCGTACCCGTGCAGACATGATGAGTGACGGCTAGAGTGGGTTGTCTTCTTCTTTTATTTGGGTGTGTACACCGTCTGCACCTCTCCGGGAAAAATGTGGGTACGCAATCGAAGGGGTGAGGGAGTGTCTTGTTTCAAGTCGATGAGTAGATACCCGTGAGCTCGTTGGGTAGCATCTTCAAAGGCTTCTCGTACAAAGGCCGTGTTCTTAGGGTACATCTGTTGGGCCAGGTGTGTAATTTGGGAAGCGTCTCTGGGGTTTTTGAATAACACCACATACTGAGCATTCAAACTAATGTTCCTGTGCTCTTTGTTCTTACTGAAGAGATTCTGCACGATGTAGATGATGCTCAACCGACGATGATGGCTTCCTTTGGTAAAGAGACGGGTGATTCGACTGTCCGTTTCCGTCATGTGATCGTCCACCACCACCAACGTGTCTTTGGGCGTATCCTCAGGAGGTAAGCCTTCCATTAAGGTGAGTCCCGGGACACGTGCCAGTTCCTCGTACGTGGGTTGCCAAGCTCCATAACACCACAGGATGCGAGCTAGAGGAGGTGAAATGAGGGCTGTCCCGTGTTGGATGAGACGTTGAACGAAGTGTGTTTTTCCCGACCCTGTCGGTCCAGCGATGAGACACGTGAAAGGATGCTGCCACCGAGGATCCATAGTTTTTTTTATTTGGTGATTTGCGCTCGGCGTTCAGAGGCCCACCCCCGTTCTCGTGGATCCCACCGGGGATCGTAGTCGAACGGGTACCGTTGCCGTGGTAAACGTGATTCGTGCACTCTAAATGTGTTTAGCGTCGTAGGAGTCGTAGTGGAGGTGGTAGGTGTACTAGGTGGTGGTGGTGATGGACTGGAAGGATCGTCGCTTCTCAGGGGTGACGGAGGATCACGTGGAGTCGTAGTAGTAGTACGGAGCGTCGTGGTAGTACGGGGCGTGGTGGTAGGCGTGGGTGGATGGATGTGGCGGTCAGGTGACGTGGTGGATGGGATCGGTGACGTCGTCGGCCACGTGGTAGACGTGGGTGTCTGGGTTGATACGTGGCGGTACCTTGACGTCTTGGATGGCGTAGGCAGCGTCGTAGTGATCGAAGTGGTGGTGGATGCTTGAGGTGGAATTGTGGAGCGCAGGGTGTTGAAACAGGATATCACGTACGCCAAATCGTAGAACACGCCTCCAAATAACGTACCCAGAAGCACTACTACACACACTACAGTACCCACTTGTGCTTTTCGAGTGCGTAACAGTAAGGGTAGATGTGCACTATCCATGGTACAACCCTACACTGAAGGATGGCGGTGATAGGGGTTAGAATTTATAGGCGTTTCATGTCACGGACTGACACCCAGGAATTAAACGAACGGGGCCAACCTTGCCATTTGACGAAATGATAGGGGATGCCACGTCGACGTTCCGTTTTCAAAATCTTTTCCACCGTGTAGTAGTCTTTCGGTGTTTTCACTATGGGTTGTAATTCTGCCTCGTAAAACGTGCCTTGCAGTGTTTCTCCTTGTAGATCTTCCAGTTGATAGACGTGTGGCTGTCGAGGTTTATGGCGAACGATGACAAAGTGCTCGTCACTCCAGTTGGGCAAGTAACTTTTCTCAAATTGGCCTTTCACTTTACTGATCCGTACCACATCTCCACGTTTGTAACGGGGTGACGTGAGTGGTGGTGGACTGGGTGAGTACGTACCACACACTTGATGTTCGTTGCGTTCTGTCACATCGAGGGGAGCTCCCTGGATACTGCGATGATAGGCTCGATTGTACCCTTGAACCAGTTGAGGTAGTACATCGATGTACCGTCGGGTGTTTTGGGCGGTAAAATACTTGTACATTCGTCCTTTGAAGGTCCGATTGAATCGTTCCACCACAGAGGCTTTGGTCTCGTTGTACGTATGGAAGAAAAATACCTTCTGTTTCTTAAGAAAGGCTTGAAAGGGTCGGTTGAGAAATTCTGTACCTTCATCCGTTTGCAAATAAAGGGGTTTGCGCCCCGTCTTGAAAATCTGCTGGAACGCCCGTACTAGATTCTCTCCTGTTTTGGTGCGAATGGGTAGTACCCAGGCATACTTGGATAAAATATCGATACAGGTCAACATGTACCGATGTCCATCATTGTGAGGTGCAAATCGACTCATATCCACTAAATCAGCCTGCCATTGTGCGTCTATGCCTCCTACGATGACTCGGTTACGGCGAAAATGTCGTCGGGCTGCTCGATGTAAACTATAAGTGTCTTGGGTTTTTAACCAGTCTCGAACTTCAGTTCGACTGATGCCTTGGGAATGGACAGCTCGAGCGAGCGCTCCCACAGCGCTATACGCGGCTGGACTGGTAGGGTTGTAATACAAATCGGTTAACACCTTGTTCACTGTAGATGCTGACCCTTTTTTCCCCTTTCGGGTCCCCCTCATCACCGTCTTCCTACCCCTCATCGGGGTGCCTGTGGGTCCCCGTCCGGTGTGTTCGCTTCATCAGGTGACACTGACACTCTAGCCTCTGTGGACCCTATAGATATAGTACTTTCGTCTTCCCCGGCTGTATCGGATTCATGTTGTTTTTCATGGGGTTCAGCCAGCGCGTCCTCCATAGCACGAGCCCACGCCAACTCGTCTGATGATCGCTCGTCCGGTGTAAACAGCTGGTCCACAATAGGCACTACTTTCTCCAAGGCTGACCACAGAGGGGGGTCTAGGGTGAAGCTTCGCGTAGGGTCTTGGTAGCGGCCCAGGCGTGCGAAGAAAGGCCCACGGTATACGTAGATGGCATTGTTTATGTGGATGAGGTGTCCGTCGAGCTCATCGTTCAACACCCGTTTAAATTTAGTCCAGCCGTCACGCTGTAGCGTCACCGTATTCGATAGAGTCTCAGCGGGCGCCCAGCAAATAGCTCCACAGTCTTCCACCAGGGTGACTTTATCTTCATAGACGTGTAACCCCGCCTGGGGTGTAAGGGGCAGGATGGCTCGTAGGTCGGATGACATGCTTGCTCTAAATGTCGAACGGTGAATGACACACACTCTGTCTCACCCCTGGTATTTATAGTGTCAGGTAAAGGGGGTACAGACATGAGTCGTACTATTCTGTGAGGGAATCCTGTGGAGCGAGTACTTCATCGACCATGGGGACTACTTGTTGCAAAGCCGTCCATAGATCGGGGTCCAGAGTAAAACCACCTCGCTTGAGACAGAGGAGTCGAGCAAAATAGGGACCGCGGAAAATGTAGACATCGTCACACAGGTGAATGCTATCACCGTCGAGGTTACCGCATAACACGCGTTTCAAGGTAATCCAGCCTTCCGGGGATAAAGAGACACGCGCTGGTTCAGACGTACACCAACATCTACTATCGTCATCGATGAGCTCCACGCGTTGGGGGTACAACAATAGGGTGCAGTCCGATGTAAGAGTGCGCGTGGCTACAGAGTTCGCCTGAGGGTAGAGTACGTCGTGGACGTCGGTGATAATAGCTTTCAGCGCCTGCCATAATGCCGGCCGGAGTAGGATACAGGTACCACCACACTGTTCTAACCGGGAAAAAAAGAATCATCTCTACCACTTCGCAGGTAGACACCGACTCCCACGTGCATGAAATCGACTTCGGGCTCTTTTCCCTGTAACAACCGTGTCAATAGAGTCCAGCCTGCTAGGCTTAAACATAGCTTCACCTCTCGGGGATGTTCTTCGATGAGCTGCAGTTCATGGTCATAGACGATGAGGATGACCTCAGGCGTGAGTTGGAAGAAGGCGAGCTCCGTTCCGTGCGCTGCCATAGTGGTGAATGACAAAACACCGACCAGGCAAATGTGTATATATCGATTCTTGCTAATGACTCGTGAGTAAAAAAAAAAAAAAAAACCCTATTCGGGCTGTAATGTTATTCCTTTTTACCGATGTGTAAAAGTAGTAACATGTCGCACAGGGTCGCCAACGACAGTGACAAATATCTGCAATCATGCAAAAACATTCCTCTTTCTAGTCCAAGCCCCTGTGCTGGTTCAATAATTTCAGTCCGTTATTTCATCGTAATAAAATTCGCATCGTATCGCATCGTACCCGTACCCTGTTCTAGAAAATAATTAAATTGAGATTACAATGCAATTTTGTAGGCTCGCTCCAAGATAAATATACTTCAGAACATTTGCGACGCTACATCTGCGTGTCATTTGTGCCTGGACTGTAACAATTAAGAATTCGCTCACAGGTCGGAGAGAAGGCAACATTGAAATCGTCTCCAGATGCTTCACCGGCCTATTGGTTATTAGCAGATGACCCCTCAAGCCGATAGAAATTCCATTCTCAGTGCCTGTAACGGCCGCTAGATGGCGTCATCCACAGCGCACCAAAATCATTCGCAACTCTGCACGTTGGCCCCGCACTGAAACGGAGGCTATTTTTTCTATAGTTTTCTATAGTTTTCTTTCGATAAACCAGCTACAATTTTCAGGGTGATATTATAAGGCTGTGAGCAACATACTTGACGTATTTTTACCCAGGAAAACCGATTTATTTCCAGTGTACCGGGTTTTCCACACTACCACACCATAACGTTACGCGTCTAAAAATCGATAAAATTATTAAAAATAGTGGCTTAGTCTACCGCTACCCTGCTAAATTTTTAAATGCTACACCATCAGTTGCCCCAGTTCAACTTGAAATAAAATTTATACGTGCACTCGCATTTATTGCAAAATCACACCCGTTTAAAATTGGAAAAGAAACACAAAAATATTTCTCCAGCGTAAGTGAAGACAAAAAAAATATAAAAATTTCGCTGAGGTCCGCGCAATTTTTATAAAAGCCAGCGGGAGCGTGATGCGGGGCATTCCAAAACCTTTCACTGCCGTGTGAACACATAGACGAATAGTACAAAAGAAAAAAGAAGATGAGTCGAGCTGTGGCTAAAATATCTTCCACCAAGGCCTCCGGGCGAATAACAATAGCACGCCGGGAGGAAGCAAGAAGAGAAAGACGTGCCATGGGGCGAGCCGTCAAAAAAATTTTGGCGGCGGAGGTTAGACTGTGGTCACGATATTTACAGCAGCAAGACAGCAACAACTTCAACCGCCAGGCCGCCGAAAATCTAACAACGCTAATACGAACGGCAAGAAGTGTGGGGGACGACGGGACGTGGCTGGACCATCTTCAAAACACCATGGAGGAGATGCACCCTCCTCCCCCTCCTCCAGGACAACAACAACAGCCCCCCGTCGAGCCGGAGGATATACGCATGGCAGCGGCAGCTATTCCACCCGCAATTCCACCCGCACGCTTCCTAGAAGACCTGCCCATAACTCCGGACGAAGAAGAAGACGGCTGCCATGACCACGTTTACATACTACAGCCACACCGATATTTCTCCGTGAGCAAGATGTAAGGGGAGTAGACAGGAAAACTCCCCCCCTGAAGAAAAACAGGGTGAACAAATTGAACTTCAAAGGCCCTTTTCAGGGCCAACCCATTACTGTCGAAAGAGAGCTTCTAACTTCGCACAAATTCAAATCACAGGTCCTTCATCATACCCCCTTTTTTTTTTTTTTTTATTCTATAGTACTAGCAAACTGCAACACCAAAAAACAATCCCTGCCCGATATTAACGGTCCTTTTCAGGATCAATCTCTTACTTTGAAACACACAGGGGGTTTTTCTCAGTGTTTTAGGGCTAACCCAGGCAAAAAAAATTTGGCGCAAAAATGAGCGGCATGATTGCAGATAACATTACAGCCCGAATCATAACGGGCTTTCACGGACAAAAACGGGAGGGGGCAGGTAGAATATAAAAAAAAAAAAACTAGAACGGGTACGATACGATACGATACGATACGATACGATACGATACGAATTTTAGGGGATGGGGGATAGTAACTCCCATACGAATTTTATTACGATCAAAGTAAACGTACAGTGATCAAGGGGACGTAACTCGCAACATAAACACTGATACGGGGTACGGATAATTGATGTGTTATTTACCTATTGTTTACCTAGGTATGTGTGCGGGGGTTGGTGTTATATTTTTTTTTATTTTTGTGCTTTTTCAGTTTTTAGAAGTTTTCCCTTTCGGAAAGATGGGGTGGTTCTGAAAAGAACCTTTGGAATATGTAAGCGATTACATCGTTGGAGGTAGTTGGCGTTGTCTTCTCACAGTACACACCGGGCATATCAAGGGTATGAATTCACACACTAGGGGGTTGAAATCATCCCGACACTCTGGTATTTGGGCATGTCGATGTATACAAGCTACACACAAAGCCTGATGCCCACATGGGAAAATAGCGTATTTGGCAAAATGGTTACAGCATTCCACGCAGTGTAAATAGGAGGCTGCTTGGCGTTCTGTGTTGGATGCCAGTGTTGTTGTTGTTATTGCGGAAGCGTAGTGGATTACGTCTTCGTTTTCTTTTTGGCTTATTTTTCTTGTGTTCTCTCTTATTCTGTTTTTTCTTGCGTCTTTTCTGTTTTTTCTTCCCTCTTTCCTATTTCTATTTTTTCTGACGTCTTTTCTGTGTTTTCTTGAGTCTTTTCTGTTTTTTCTTGAATCTTTTCTTTTTTGGGGTACTGTGGTTTTTAAGTCTTTCCTCTTCTCCTCATCTCCTTCTTCTTCTTCTGTTTCTGTTTCTGTTTCTTCTTCTGTTTCATCTTCTTCTGTTTCTTCTTGTGCCGTTTCTCCTGCTTTTTCTTTAGCTTGGGGGCTTTGTTGTTGTTGTTGTTGTTTCAACATAGCTTCTAGCACGCGGTCTATGTCGTCAAAACGTTGGTATTGGACTGTGGTAAGATCCGGTGTCGCTGCTGGGAAGTGACTAAGATCCGGTGTCGCTGCTGGGAAGTGACTAAGATGCGATGTGGCTGCTGGGGGAGGGTCACTAAGATGCGGTGTAGCTCCTGGGAGGTGTTGATTAGGGTGGTCTTGGGGTTCGTCTTTAAATAAGTCTTCCATTATAGCATCCAACCATGGCTCGTCATGTACGATATTAATGATGTTGCCGAGCGCTTGTACTTCATTATCATGATTTGTGATCAAGTCTGATATGTCAATATCCATGATTTCAGCCAGGGATGACTTCATGACTCGACTCTTGAAAAGCTTCTGCACGTCTAGTAAATACTGCGCGCTATTTATAGTGTAAGGCGCGGACGTCAGCGAAATTTTTATATTTTTTTTTTTGTCTTCACTTACGCTGGAGAAATATTTTTGTGTTTCTTTTCCAATTTTAAACGGGTGTGATTTTGCAATACATGCGAGTGCACGTATAAATTTTATTTCAAGTTGAACTGGGGCAACTGATGGTGTAGCATTTAAAAAATTTAGCAGGGTAGCGGTAGACTAAGCCACTATTTTTAATAATTTTATCGATTTTTAGACGCGTAACGTTATGGTGTGGTAGTGTGGAAAACCCGGTACACTGGAAATAAATCGGTTTTCCTGGGTAAAAATACGTCAAGTGTGTTGCTCACAGCCTTATAATATCACCCTGAAAATTGTAGCTGGTTTATCGAAAGAAAACTATGAAATTTTATCCTTGGGGCTACGGTAACACAGCACTATACAGTGTGCAAGCAAAAATGTGAGTACAGCTATGGGTGTCAAATGGGGAAAATTTCCTAGTTTTTTTCTTTTCGATAAACATGCTGCAGTGAACTCACATTTATTGCAAAAAATGAGACCCGTTTTAAAGTTGGAAAAATAAAACACAAATTTTTTTAGCAGATACCACCATCTTGCACCCACTCACACCGGCCGCCATCTTAAACCCACCACCCACCACCACAAGCCGCCGCCATCTTAAACCCACCACCCACCACCACAAGCCGCCATCTTAAACCCACCACCCACCACCACCAGCCGCCATCTTAAATTTTTTGTGCTCACTTACGCTGGAGAAATATTTTTGTGTTTCTTTTCCAATTTTAAACGGGTGTGATTTTGCAATAAATGCGAGTGCACGTATAAATTTTATTTCAAGTTGAACTGGGGCAACTGATGGTGTAGCATTTAAAATTTTAGCAGGGTAGCGGTAGACTAAGCCACTATTTTTAATAATTTTATCGATTTTTAGACTCGTAACGTTATGGTTCGGTAGTGTGGAAAACCCGGTACACTGGAAATCGGTTTTCCTGGGTAAAAATACGTCAAGTATGTTGCTCACAGCCTTATAATATCACCCTGAAAATTGTAGCTGGTTTATCGAAAGAAAACTATGAAATTTTATCCTTGGGGCTACGGTAACACAGCACTATACAGTGTGCAAGCAAAAATGTGAGTACAGCTATGGGTGTCAAATGGGAAAAATGTCCTAGTTTTTTTCTTTTCGATAAACATGCTGCAGTGAACTCACATTTATTGCAAAAAATGAGACCCGTTTTAAAGTTGGAAAAATAAAACACAAATTTTTTTTAGCAGATACCACCATCTTGCACCCACTCACACCGGCCGCCATCTTAAACCCACCACCCACCACCACAAGCCGCCATCTTAAACCCACCACCCACCACCACCAGCCGCCTAGACTATAAATAACGCGTAGTATGTTGCCATTTATTCACAACTACAATGATGGGTACAAGACGAAGACTATTCACCGATCCTAGAGACCCTAGAGAACCTAGAGAACACAGAGAGGTGATTACGAGTGGAGATGAACATAACGATGGTGGAGTGGCAATAATTACAAGCTTTCAGCAGGTTATTGCCGACGAAACGATGATACGGCGAAGTGAAGAACAACTGGAAGAGCTGCGGAGGGAGGCAATGGAAGAAGATGCGAGGTTGATAAGACAGCGAATTCAAGAACAAGACCAAGAAATCAGGAGGGTGGTGATGGAAGATGAAGAAGATCAGGATATAACTGATGAAGAAGAGGAACTCCCCTGGTTAAACAGTAACAGACCTCCAGCAAATACATCGGCTACCCAAACTCCGATTATAACGACGTCGGCTTCCGAAACAACGTCGGCTACCGAGACAACAACAACAACAACAACAATAACAACAACACCACAACCACCACCATGCTCTTGGGCCGAGGTAACCCGCCTGAACGAACAGATTAATCACATGAGACAAGACATGAATCAAATGGACGTTATGATTTCAAAACAAGAAGAAGACCTACAGAAGGAAGAAAGTAAATCAAGCTGCAGTGTGTGTACAGACGAGGAAAGCCTGTACGCCCTATTTCCGTGCGGGCATTTATGCCTATGTGAAGAATGCTGGGTGACGCTAACATGTATAGGGGACATGTGCCACTGCGCTGAAACGGACGAACAGCATTTAAAAATCAAGTGTCCCGTGTGTAGGAAGCAGGTAGCCGGAGTAAAGAGAATTTACCGCTCCTAAAACAAGTGTCGTAACACTTTTCCAAAGGCCCTTTTCAGGGCCACCCCATCTTTCCGAAAGAGGAAACTTCTAACTCAAAAAGCACCCAAAAAAATAACACCAGCTCCCATCATTCCCCCCCTATGAAAAATTTAAAAAAAAAAAAAAAAAAAAATGAACACTAACAAACCATTTTTTTAATTTTCTACTATTTTTTATTAACACAAATAGAATGAACGTGTTCACCAGGGTATTGAATTTAATACAATTATACGCTATGAAGGCGCTTCAATGCACAATGAACATAAAATGAACATAGTGTAGGAATACGTGAGGAGAGAAGCCGTATTTTCAGCTTGAGCAAGACTGGCAGATGATAATGTCTGAATGTTCCAATGCAATAAGACTTGAAAATGCTCAATATTTATACAACAAGACAATAGAATGAACGTCTTCAACTCTGAGTATTGAATTTTAATACAATTAACAGTAAAAACTCTGAGTATTGAATTTTAATACAATTATACGCTCTCAAGCCACTTCAATGAACGTGTAGGAATACGGTAAATGTTTTTCAACACCACACTTGTTCAATAGTTCTGCAACAAGACTTGTTTGAACTCATCATCGTCTTTCCGCCCCTGGTGCACGTAGATATAGGTAGCAATCTCTTCACGTGGAATTCTGGGAGGGCAGGCAGCTTCCAACGCCAGGGCAATTTGCTCCTCGGTGACGTCCTGTAGTGCCTCAGTGATCAGCGCGTATGGGGGTACACTATTGTCCACACACGTATGCATCTTTATCGGACTGTTATTCTCACAGCCTGCACATGCTTGGATACGCAAGTGTCGAATGCGAGGTCTGATAAGATCCAGGACTGTGTCGATGTACTTCTTATAAATATAGTGAGACACCTGGTAAGCCAGGGCTTGACGAATTTTAGCTGTGAGACTCTGCAACTTCCGCCACGCCGTTAATTTCAAGGTGACACCCTGAGGACAAGGAACACGCTCTTGCGTATCTAACCTCATTTTCCATTTGCGGATATGCACCAGGAGCTGGTCGTTGAAATAGGCACAGCTGACAAAGATGTCGTCACCCACATAAAATTTCGCTTCGTCACCCCCCTGGTCGCGAATAACCGCATCGATGGCGTAATCAAGGGTCTCCAGTTTTTGCCAGGTGTCGAAGGTCAAGGCAATATGCCTAGCGGGTCTGTCGTTAAAGCCCGATGCGTTAAAATGCACTTCTTCGTCTTTGACACTCACAGTTAAATAGGCTGAGAGCTCCCAAATGTCCGTGTGGGCTGCCTGGTAGGCCTGCTGGATAATGTTATTGATATGCTGCACAGACATAGGAAGTTGCACCTCTTCTTTCACAGGCTCAGGCACTTGCTGGGATACTGGCTGAAGCACTGACTCAGGTATTTTTAAAGGTGTTAGTCGGGGCCGTTTGGGTCGTGCAGTGCGTTTGGCAGGTACACCAGACGCTGGTTGCGTAGGTTTGCTAACTGTACGCTCTTCGGTGGTATCCATGACTAAGATATCATCATCTTGTATAACGGGGGCTTCAAGTAGATCTGCTAGTTCTTCATTTCCCGTGATCTTCAACCCCGCCACGAAGGCTAGAAATGCATAGGCGGTAAAGCGCGGTACACCATCGATGAGGGCTGTGTTTTGTGCTGAAGTGGTTTTCTCAGCCATGATTTCTTCGACACGCTGTTTCAGGAGTATGTTTTCCTCCATAAGGAAATCACATAATTCGCCCACATGCTGCAGCTCATCAATCAGGCGAACACGGTACTTTCCAAGCTTCACTAAAAATGATGATGACTCCATGACTATGGGCTCAGGTTGATGAGCAACTGCTACGGTGTAAAAGTCTCCTGAATTTGCACTCGTAAAATTAAAAAAAGTAAAAGGTTCTACACAGCTCATACAAACAGGCAAGCAGGCTGGCTGGCTGGCTAGAGGTGAAGCAGACAGGCAGGCAGGCAGGCTGGTCAGGTCAGGTGAGTCAGAGTGCTCCGCAGGGTAGTGCAATGAATACACCCCATCCCTAAAAATCGCCTCCTTTTATACGTTTTTCTACAATCCGCCATCTTAAACCCACCACCCACCACCACAAGCCGCCGCCATCTTAAACCCACCACCCACCACCACAAGCCGCCATCTTAAACCCACCACCCACCACCACAAGCCGCCATCTTAAACCCACCACCCACCACCACAATCCGCCGCCATCTTAAACCCACCACCCACCACCACCAGCCGCCATCTTAAACCCACCACCCACCACCACAATCCGCCGCCATCTTAAACCCACCACCCACCACCACAATCCGCCATCTTAAACCCACCACCCACCACCACCAGCCGCCATCTTAAACCCACCACCCACCACCACCAGCCGCCATCTTAAACCCACCACCCACCACCACAATCCGCCATCTTAAACCCACCACCCACCACCACCAGCCGCCATCTTAAACCCACCACCCACCACCACAATCCGCCGCCATCTTAAACCCACCACCCACCACCACCATCCGCCATCTTAAACCCACCACCCACCACCACCAGCCGCCATCTTAAACCCACCACCCACCACCACACATGACCCCATGTGACACAATACTCGCTTCTGATTGGCTGTCGCGTGACGTCACAGAGGTCATATGCAAATTTCTGAGGTCAATCGACCTCTATTTACGCTTTGTATACTACTTTGGTGTATTTTCTGGATCCGTTGGTGACATTGTTGTCATGGTCATCGCCGAACTGCTACGTTGTCCAATAATTGTTATTACTTCTATGGAGGCGGTATCCGTGGTTCCTTTAATCCCTGAAAATCCCGTCCATCACCAACCGATGTATATCGCATTCAACCAGTCAGGCCCGGGTCATTATGACGCAACGCGATCAGCGACAGTAAGGGAGCATCCTCAGAAAAGAAAGCAACAAGAAACAGAAAGACAGATAACGAAATCTGTGAAATGCAAATGTGGCAGGGAAAAAACTAAAACCGACGAAAATTACAAATCGTGCGTAAATACGGAAGATCGAAAATACAAGACCAGATGCCCATGTTTCAAAAATGGCAAAATTTGTTCAACTGGTGCTTGCAGATGTGTGAACTGTTTTAAGGGAAAGCCATCCTCGAAGGAAGAACAAAAAGGGATTCCCATGAAGAGAAAACGCAAACAAATAACGCAACGCAAGAAAACCATGCACCAGTATGGAGTTCTTAATAAAAGAAAACGAAGAAATTCGTCAGGGCCGTGGACTGACTATGAAACTTGTTTTTTGGAAGTTATTTTAAATACCTTGTCGAAAACAAGCTTGAGGGAAAATGGAAATAATGCTCATACGCTCTACTTGCATGTAGCATCCAGTGAAATAGCCAGAGAAACGAGTCTTCCGATTCGGTCTAAAAGTTTAACTCAGGTACAAGGAAAATTAACAGAAAGGAAGGAGACATTAGTTACGCGTACCAAGTTTATTGAACAACAACTGAAGAAAGAGATTTCTGTCCTGCAAGTATAGATACACAGATGGTAATATTTTTGTGGACATCGTGTAGATAAATTAGCAAGCAGCAAATGACTCCGGGAAAATCCCATTTTGTACCAGAAAATTGTTAACATGTTTACTAGTTTTACGCTGTGTCGTTTTATAATACATACACAACTGCTTGTATGATTAAACATGAGATTGATCTAATCAAAACCCCCCGGCTTTCCCCAAGTGCTTGTGACCCATGTGTAGTGTGAATTGGGGAAGAGATAGTTCTATGTGAGATGATCAAGATATACCGGTAGTACATTCAGGCATATAGGACAGAAATAGAAAATTATATATCTGTAAAGGGGCATAACTCTGTAAAATATGGGTCGAGGGGGGCCACTTTCGATAGGCGTCTGACTTAGCACTCTGTAAAATAAGAACCGAGACGAATAAGCTGTACCGAACATGGATCTGCAGATTTAACTTGTACATTCAGCTACAGATAACAAAATTGGAGATTATTACATCCGAAAGGGGCATAACTCCATAAGCCGAGGTGAGTTATCCTTTGTTGGCTTGTAGAATACAACAATATAAATAAGTTTCCAAAATATAGTAGCTATACCGAACACAGTTCTGCAGATATAGTTGGTTACATTCAGGCATATAGGACAGAAATAGAAATTAATATATCAATAAAGGGGCATAACTCTGTAAATTATGGGCCGAGGGAAGCCACTTTCGATAGGCGTCTGACTTAGCACTACTGTAAAATAAGAACCGAGACGAATAAGCTGTACCGAACACAGATCTGCAGATATAACTTGTACATTCAACTACAGATTACAAAATCGGAGATTATTACATCCGAAAGGGGCATAACTCCATAAGCCGAGGCGAGTAATCCTTTGTTGGCTTGTAGAATACAACAATATAAATAAATTTCCAAAATATAGTAGGTATACCGAACACAGTTTTGCAGATATAGTTGGTTACATTCAGGCATATAGGACAGAAATAGAAATTAATATATCTGTAAAGGGGCAGAACTCTGTAAAATATGGGCCGAGGGAAGCCACTTTCAATAGGCGTCTGACTTAGCACTGGATAAATAAGTGTTGAAAATTTGGTGGTTGTACCTCAAGCGGTTTTGCCTAAAATGCGTTAACAAACGGACGGACGGACGGACGTACGTACATGGCAACGACAATACTCCGAGGCCAAAATGGCCGAGGGGTAAAAACTGTTGTTGTTTTTTTCAAGCGCAGAGTACTTACATTTATCAGCAGGCGCCTCACCCCGACAAGAGTATAAATTTAGCATACAATACATGGAGTCCGCACGCTTGTACTATTCTTGGGCATCATGGCAAGGATTTTTGATATTCGTGTGCTGCTTTCTAACACAAAGTAGTAAAGTGGTGATAGACCAGATACACAGTAGAACCCGTTGCTCTGATTGTAAGCAAAATCCCCAATCAGTATTTTTCCCCTGAAAAGTGACATTCAGTGGAAAATGAAAAGCTAGGTGCATGGTGAAGAGGGCGAATTTTGAGTCGTTAACATTTGACTCTCCAAATTTTATTTCTCAATAACGTTCGGATGTATCCGTGATTTTTTGGCCGACCCCTGCTGACGTCATCATGGGTGACAGTCCACAGTTTCGTAAATATAATAATGGAGCAGTCTCCGAATTTTAGCTCAGGGTAAATCTTCCTCCCTTTATATCGACTGATATTTACAGGATTGTTCCTTTGGGGAGTCCCGTTCCATCAACTCGGTATATATGTAACGGTGGTTCGATAAACCAAAATGGCGATATGAGCTGGGAATTCACAAATAGCAATCTTAGTTGTATAAGAAGCGTAAATCTCATAGAATTTCTCCGATGGGGGGAATCCGGAGGAAAATGAAGTGGATGAAGTCACATCCGAGGCAAAGGTCATGTGGAGGTTAAAGGTCTCTTCTGGGTCAAAGTTTACAGCCATAGTTCTAGCGAGAGATATGCAAAGCAATACATCCATATTTGGAGAAAGATGACTTGGGAGTCCAAGCGCAATGTCATAGGTATAGGCATGTTACAGGTATAGGGAAACTGCGGGGTCAAAGTGGGAGTGTCTATGAATTACCTGACGTCACATTCATTAGCCATTGAGAATGTCATATTTATTGCGAGGTGCATCCTCGACTGCATTGGAGGGAAAGCAGCGTGCCAATCGCCAGTCAGCACTTGAAGTGACTATTTTGATTGGAGGAGACGTTTTTCCAGAACATTCCGCGATAGCTTATAGGTTATAATCCCCATAGTCATACATGTACCTTGTCGGCATCAGAAACAGGACATCATGATGTCTTGCCGGCATCATTGAAAACTGTTGTCCGCTTCTCTCTTGCAGGAAACAAGCCTATGTTTATGTATACTATGATTGTCTTTTTGAATTTGGTGCTAATATTGTTAATACTGTAATACTTGGGGTAGCGTCGGATTGGACGGGTGTGTGGTCCGGTTTCATCATTCTGCGCATGCGCTGTCAGAGTAGTATAGAAAGCGGGCATTTTGGAGGTGCGCAGGGGTCTGTTTGGGCGATGGAGGGGTTTTCTTGGTCCAAATAGGGCATGTAGGGTCTCATCTTGAAACTCCCGTGGTGTAGACCACAACTTGAGGAATGTCCATGTCATCTGTAATGTCATTGGTGACTTCATCCGTGGGAGAAGTAGCAAAACTGGGGGGGGGGGGGGCTGTGGTGGGTGGATGGTGTTTGAGCGATGAAGGGACTATTCTTGGTTCAAATAAGCCGTGCAGGGTGTTAAATTGAAGCCATCGGTGTGGTAACCACGACTTGCGGTGATTTGGGGTGTGAAGGGACGTGTACGGGCGATCGAGGGACCATCCGTGACCCAAATAGACTGCGTGGGGTGTCACTGTGTAGCTCCGAGTCTTGGCATGTAGATTACGTCAGGTATGAATTTCATTAGTAGTCGCATCATGCTAGGCATGCGCAGTAGTAAAGAAAGATGGCATTTTAGGGGTTGACAGGGACGTGTTTGAGCACTATAGGGCCATCCGTGGTCCAAATGAACAGGTCGGGGTATCCTAGTAAAACTTTCGTGGAGTAGAGTTAGACTGGGGTATTATTGCGCTTGCAAGGAATTGTGGGAAAAGAGCACTTGAATGGGCGTTTTAGGGTAGAGATGGACCATGCACTGTCCGAATGGGTAGTGTGTGGTCTCATTTTGAATCTCCCTTGAGGTAGCGTCGGATTGGACCGGTGTGTAGTCCGTTTTCGTCATTCTGCACATGCCCGCGGTCTGGCAGTAATGTAGAAAGCAGCATTTGGGAAGTACGCCGAGGTCTCTTTGAGCGATGGATGGGGTATTCTTGGTCCAAATATAGTGCGCAGGGTCTCATATTGAAGCTGTCGTAAATGACTGTGACGTCATTGGTGACGTAGAGAAAGTATCGCTCGGGTGTGCCCTTGAAACATACCCACACCTCTATACACTAACCCATAGGGGTGACTGAGCTCATAAACTCTGCGGGCGTTGGGCACGCCTCACTCTCGAAGCTCCGAGCTCTTAACTGGACATGGGGGCGGGTGTGTGTGTGTCTTACACGTGCCTGGTGGTGTACCCTATAGCCCGTAGCGCATAGGGTAGACCAGTTTGTTGGTGTTCCACCAATCGCGTGCGCGTGCGTGCGATGACGTCATTTCCGGCGATGCCCGGTGAAGAAATCACTTTCGTCAAGTGTCAGAGGCCAACGGTCAAAACGTGTGCGACCGATTGTACGGTTGACAATACGTTACAGGCCTTAAGCTAGGGCGTTAAGGCGTTAAATAAGGCGTTATACCAGCTGATTCTGAGAGTCCACTTACTGATACCGAAACAGAGACTGCTATCTATCTACTGAGTCTATCTACGGATACGGAGAGCTTGACCTCAGATAGTCATCCTACGTCCCAGGGAAGCCAAGGTTCGTATTTTGACATCAGCTATTTATGCTCACGCTGCAGTGATCGAAGATTCCGCACAGGATAGCTTACAACAGGCGATATAACCAGGGGGTGTAGACAAGGAGACCCGATATTACCGTACCTGTTTTTATTATGTGTAGAGGTCCTGGGGAAGAAAATTAGGGATAATCAAGACATTAAGGGAATATGGGTAAACATAGCTAAGATTCATAGCGTCTCCCTTCCCTCACCGCTATGCCGACGACAAATACATTTCCCTGGTGGTAATTCGAACATCTCCATGGCGCACTTATTATTACCTTTGCGCCCTATTGGACCTTCAGACTTATGTACCATAATCGATGTTGTGATCATCACGTATACACGGGGTCTATTATGACGGAAATGCCCATCTTCTTGACCCTCGATTTCAGGTGATTTTTCGTATTTTAACGTCTGTAATTAATTTTTGACCGACGAATGGCCATTTAGTCTGCCATTTCTGTATTTTTATTCATGGCGGCCCATTTTCTCAAGTTAATGAAGGTCCAATAGGGCGCAAAGGTAATAATAAGTGCGCCATGGAGATGTTCGAGTTACATGTACCACCAGGGAAATGTATTTGTCGTCGGCATAGCGGTGAGGGAAGGGAGACGCTATGAATCTTAGCTAGGGTAAACAAAACTGAATACAAACTCGGTCAATACGCAGATGACACTCAGCTAATCCTTGACGGTTCGGAATTGTCTTTTCGTGAAGCACTTGAATGTTTGAACGAATTTTACGAATACTCTGGCTTGAAAATTAATATTGAAAAGACAAATGCAGTGTGGATCGGTTCCCTGAGTGGTACAGAGACCAAAATCTATGGCAAGCCAAAGTGCTTTTTATTCGAGAATTTCCGATATCGGAATTAAAATTTCCGATATCGGAAATTTATGACCTTCAATTTTCGATATCGGAAATTGAATTCTCGATATCGGAAATTGCAATTCCCGATATCGGAAATTAGAATTTTCGATATCGGAAATTGAATTTCCGATATCGGAAATTCGGGGACAATTCCCGATATCGGAAATTGCATTTCCGATATCGGAAATTGAATTTCCGATAACGAAAATTGTCACTGTATTTTCGATATCGGAAATTGCAACTCTAGGGTGCACTCCACACTTGTCACGGTTTCGTACAAAGTGGTGTCTCCCTAATTTTATAATAGGGAAGGTCGCCCGATTTTGACAGCAAGGTAATTCTTCTTACCTTTCTACTAACTGATATCTATAGTATCACCCTGCTGGACGTAACCATTTCTCCAAACGAGGATATAATATTTGCTTGTTGATCGCACCCACTCGCCTCTACAGAGTTAATCGTATCCGGAATTGAATATCTGGCGGACCAAAATCCACACTTTTTCGAGAGCGAAATTTTACAAAAAACGAGTAGGTCGACCCCCTGGTTTTTTTCGCCATTTGAAAATCATTTCATACGTTTTCGCTGGGTTGCGGGTAGAATTTGACACATTTTCATATATTTTATAGAGTTTTTCAGAAAAGTTGAAGAAGGGTTACGGAGGATTGCACGTCTTTCCTTTTCAATTTCAATAGCTCACAAGTCTCCTGAAATAAGGACTCGAGTGTGCCCATTTAGAAAATATATACTTTTACAAGGTTTTTGTTAAAGATTTTACATCTATTTATGGCCGAAGATCCGAACCCATGCCTGTTTTTAGCCGCACATCATTTAGGTGTGGAATGCACCCCTAGGTTTTGTAAAGCTTCCAGCTTTCATTTCCGATATCGGAAATTCGGTGACAATTTCCGATATGGGAAATTCTATTTCCGATATCGAAAATTGTCGCTGAATTTCCGATATCGGAAATTCTAATTCTCGATATCGGAAATTCTATTTCCGATATCGGGAATTGCAATTTCCGATATCGGGAATTGCAATTTCCGATATCGGGAATTCAATTCCCGATATCGGAAATTCGGAATAAAAAGCACTTTGGCTTGCCATAAAAATCTGTCAAGAAACCAAACTGTACTGGATAAATGAAATGACGGTATTGGGTATCAAAGGACCTTGTACGATAAGATGGACAAATGGCCCCGGCGAGCAGTCTATTCACAGCGGATCACGTGACCCCAGTAGAATTGAATGGATTCGGGATGACCGCCGGCAGAGCGCGGTTTGCAAGGCCAAGCATATTTTACTCGTGGTTTTACACAATCTCGAAACCAGACCTATCCGGTCCTGTCCTCCCTACTAGGCTCTGGGACGGCGCTCAGCAGTACGATCGGTCATTGGATAGCACACAAAACCCTAGAATTTAGAACATAACGAGAGCGTATCTGTGGGGATCAAGCCATATAACACTGGCCATGAAAATGACTCATGACTGACGTTTTATAAAGAATAGGATATGTTCCAATGGAACCGGAAGGGGCCACGTGAAAGAATTTTTCAATGTATTATGGGACCAATTTTCAGTGAGCGTCGTCCCAGGGGTTCATCGAAGCGGCCAATTGTCCAGCGAAGAGCGACCCCTGGTGGCGAGGTTGGGTTTTACACCCTTTTCCCTCTTATTAAATTGATGCTGTTATATGATATCTTCGTGTCATTCCTGTTACGTTGATGCCGTTAATTGCATAAATAAAAAGTTGAATACGGAAATGAAATGAATAGATTTTACTCGCCACTCGCTGAATTGAGTGTCCACAAGTCTCATATTTTTTAGAGAACCAACGACAACTCTCGTAGGGTCATTTTTGTTTTGACGTGTGCAATATACCGTAAATATACCCTCATGTGCGGTAGGTGACGAGCATCCTATATGGCGTTCGACTGACAACCACGCACAATGTGGTGAATGTAATGACATGTAATCAGCAATGTTTAAAGTTCCGAATGCATATGCTCTTAGTTCATCGTGCTCACAGTAACTGTTGCACGACCAGTTTCATTTGACCGAAAGGTCCTTCTGTGTTTACGCTGATCACCAGCTACACACGCGACACGTCTTTACTGATGGTAGAACTGTTGTCGATAAGGATTAAAATAGATGCGCTATGGCCGTAAACTGCATTTGTCTATTTACCCATTATGATTGGTCAACAGATCATTCTTTCGTTTTGCCTTGATTTCGTCTGCTTGCCTGGCAACCAGGAATGATAATGGCAAGACCATTGCTGATATCGCCAACATCCCAAAGGGTAGTAAATATTCTTCATCATGGACATATATATGTATATATTTATGTACGAATTCAACGCACAGAACCAGTTACCTGAGATCCATTCTCTATTCATGTGGGCAAAGCTAACACGGGAAGATCAAACTTCGCAACATTTGCTGAATATTATATCTTGAGATATAGACCATTCTCACTCATTCTTTCTACTAACAAATATTCACATATATATAGTAATCATGGTAAAAAATCGAAAAATGCATAAAACTGTTAAAACACTTTGGACGAATATTTTGGGATTCGAACCAGCAGAGTATTCAATCAAAACGATAACTCTTCTCGCGATTCTATCCATTCGACCACCTCGTACTCGTACATATAATAATGCTCCAATTATCGTATTTGAAATTGAACACCAAATGACCAAAAACAATATTTCATAAAGTTTCATTTTTTATATGAAGATAAACGATAACCAAAACGAGCTTTGTTGAACAACTAGAGATTCGAAACAGGACTGTTATGTGTGAATATTTTTCTGGTTATAGTTTATCTTCATATATTTACAGATAGGCAAACCGTGCTTTTTCAACCCAAAACTGTCAATTTCACACAAATCTACCACTTCGGAAAGCTCTTGTTGAAAAACCATGGCACTCATGTTCCCAATATTTCAACGAGAGTTAAAAAAAATGTCATAGTTTATGCTAATCGAGACGAGCATTTCATATTTTAAGTTTCATTTTTCATCTATAATCGTACCTCTCCTGGGACGGTTTGTCCACCTTAACGTACAAGGTCCTTTAGTTCTATCGATTTTCATGGAAAATTAATCACCTTTCGAAACTGAACGACCTTAACAGAGAACTTTGCAAATGGAAACTGAGAAATCTAATCCTGCTGGGTAAAATAACTATTGTTAAATCTCTAGACCTGTCTAGATCCTTCAACATCACAGTATATGGAACTACTGGTACGGCAAGTGAAGGGATGTAAAGGTTACTATGATATACCTAATAATGATCAATGTGTCTATGCCACGGCCTGTAACAAATTGGAACAATATTAAAACAAAGAGGGAGGGATATCGTAGTACAACGTGTTTAGTAGCATTGCCACTAGTATCGCTTCTACTAAGCTCAGAGATTTTCAGTATAGATATTTATACAGACTATTAAGTACACAATCATTTTTATACAAAATATGTAAATCGGATAATGACCACTGTGAAAACTGTTTTGACAATATAGAAACAATTGAACATGCTTTCATCGAGTGTGACAGGCTTCCTCTCTCCTGCCTGGAAAGACCTGGGAAAGTGGTGCCTAAATACAGCTGGGCTTAGAGGCAATCTTAATGCAGAAAAAATCCTATTAGGCTGGGGAATAATCAGCAGATCATGAATACTCTGATGCTGCTCATCGAAGAATATGTGTACAATCATATCTACAGTTACACTCCGATGAGTGCCGTTCCATGCAGTTAATTGACAAAACAGACCAGTCCTACTTTGCCATGATTGAAGTTTGTGAATATATTGTCCTAATTTAAGGCGTGAGCTTATTGAGGAGAGCGATCGCTGATGTGGGGGGAGGGGGTCGAGTCAATAAACGGAATGAGCAAATAAACGTTTCCACAGCGCAGAATTTATCGACAAAGGGCTTGGAAATAACTGTACTGACACAATAACTCAATTCCTTATGGTAGTAAGGCAATAATAGGTTTGGGCTGGGAACTGTGAAATACTACCTCGAGCGCTCGCAATAGACTCAAAATATATACGTTTTGTATAAACTAGAATGAAAGTAACTCCGAAAAGTGAAGTCATTGTGATATTCTATATTTCGGTAAAGGTTATACCATCGTCAGGAATATACAGGTATAGCAAGATTACAAGAGTATATATACACCGTGAATACAGTTAACCGTCCAAGCTGAACATTCTATATACAATGGATCATAGTGAGCAGTTTTTCTATAAAATGGAAAACTGCTCACATTCAGCTACAGATAACAAAATTGGAGATTATTACATCCGAAAGGGGCATAACTCCATAAGCCGAGGTGAGTTATCCTTTGTTGGCTTGTAGAATACAACAATATAAATAAGTTTCCAAAATATAGTAGCTATACCGAACACAGTTCTGCAGATATAGTTGGTTACATTCAGGCATATAGGACAGAAATAGAAATTAATATATCAATAAAGGGGCATAACTCTGTAAATTATGGGCCGAGGGAAGCCACTTTCGATAGGCGTCTGACTTAGCACTACTGTAAAATAAGAACCGAGACGAATAAGCTGTACCGAACACAGATCTGCAGATATAACTTGTACATTCAACTACAGATTACAAAATCGGAGATTATTATATCCGAAATGGGCATAACTCCATAAGCCGAGGCGAGTAATCCTTTGTTGGCTTGTAGAATACAACAATATAAATAAGTTTCCAAAATATAGTAGGTATACCGAACACAGTTCTGCAGATATAGTTGGTTACATTCAGGCATATAGGACAGAAATAGAAATTAATATATCTGTAAAGGGGCAGAACTCTGTAAAATATGGGCCGAAGGAAGCCACTTTCAATAGGCGTCTGACTTAGCGCTAGATAAATAAGTGTTGAAAATTTGGTGGTTGTACCTCAAGCGGTTTTGCCTAAAATGCGTTAACGGACGGACGTACGGACGGACGGACGGACGAACGGAGGTACATGGCAATTTTGGCCTCGGGGTAAAAACTGTTGTTGTTTTTTTCAAGCGCAGAGTACTTACATTTATCAGCAGGCGCCTCACCCCGACAAGAGTATAAATTTAGCATACAATACATGGAGTCCGCACGCTTGTACTATTCTTGGGCATCATGGCAAGGATTTTTGATATTCGTGTGCTGCTTTCTAACACAAAGTAGTAAAGTGGTGATAGACCCGGTACACAGTAAAACCCGTTGCCCTGATTGTAAGCAAAATCCCCAATCAGTATTTTTCCCCTGAAAAGTGACATTCAGTGGAAAATGAAAAGCTAGGTGCATGGTGAAGAGGGCGAATTTTGAGTCGTTAACATTTGACTCGCCAAATTTTATTTCTCAATAACGTTCCGATGTATATTAAAACAAAGAGGGAGGGATATCGTAGTACAACGTGTTTAGTAGCATTGCCACTAGTATCGCTTCTACTAAGCTCAGAGATTTTCAGTATAGATATTTATACAGACTATTAAGTACACAATCATTTTTATACAAAATATGTAAATCGGATAATGACCACTGTGAAAACTGTTTTGACAATATAGAAACAATTGAACATGCTTTCATCGAGTGTGACAGGTTTCCTCTTTCCTGTCTGGAAAGACCTGGGAAAGTGATGCCTAAATACAGCTGGGCTTAGAGGCAATCTTAATGCAGAAAAAAATCCTATTAGGCTGGGGAATAATCAACAGATCATGAATACTCTGATGCTGCTCATCGAAGAATATGTGTACAATCATATCTACAGTTACACTCCGATGAGTGCCGTTTCATGCAGTTATCTGACAAAACAGACCAGTCCTACTTTGACATGATTGAAGTTTGTGAATATATTGTCCTAATTTAATGCGTGAGCTTATTGAGAACGATCGCTGATGTGGGGGGAGGGGGTTGAGTCAATAAACGGAATGAGCAAATAAACGTTTCCACAGCGCAGAATTGATCGACAAAGGGCTTGGAAATAACTGTACTGACACAATAACTCAATTCCTTATGGTAGTAAGGCAATAATAGGTTTGGGCTGGGAACTGTGAAATACTACCTCGAGCGCTCGCAATAGACTCAAAATATATACGTTTTGGCTTGAAAACATTCAATCCGGCCTGGACAAGCCTGGAAATATGATTTCTTCCCAGTATGTTATTGTGCGACATGGCCGCGTATATTATACGTATAAACACACAATAAAGATTTGTATGGTTTCTCTCCAAAGATGGCCGCGTCTATTGTATGAATAAGAACACAATGAACTTTGTATGGTTTCTCTCCAGTATGTTCTTGTGTATTCCGAAATGGCCGCGTCTATTATACGTATAAGCACACAATGAACATTTGTAGGGTTTCTCCCTAGTATGTTATGTTTTCCGAGATGGCCGCGTCTATTATATGTATAAGCACACAATGAACATTTGTATGGTTTCTCCCCAGTATGTTCTTTTGTTTTCCGAGATGGCCGCGTCTATTATATGTATAAGCACACAATGAACATTTGTATGGTTTCTCCCCAGTATGTTCTTTTGTTTTCCGAGATGGCCGCGTCTATTATATGTATAAGCACACAATGAACATTTGTATCGTTTCTCCCCAGTATGTTCTTGTGTACTCCGAGCTGCCCGCGTCCATTATACGTATAAGCACACAATGAACATTCGTATGGTTTCTCCCCAGAATGTTCTTGTTTTCCGCGATGGCCGCGTCTATTATACGTATAAGCAAACGATGAACATTTGTAAGGTTTCTCTCCAGAGATGACCGCGTCTATTATTTGTATAAGCACACAATGAACATTTGTATGGCTTCTATTCAAAGATGACCGCGTCTATTATATGTATAAGCACCAATGAACATTTGTATTGTTTCTCCCCAATATGTTCTTGTGTATTCCGAGATGGCTGCATCTGTTATATGTATAAGCACACAATGAACATTTGTATGGTTTCTCCCCAGTTTATGTTCTTGTGTTTTCCGAGATGGCCATGTCTATTATATGTAAAACATACAATGAACATGTGTATGGTTTCTCTCAAAAAATGGTCGCGTCTATTATATGTATAAGCACACAATGAACATTTGCATGATTTCTTCCCAGTATGTTCTTGTGTTTTGTTTTTCGAGATGGACGCGTCTATTATACGTATAAGCACACAATGAACATTTGTATGGTTTCTCTCAAGAGATGACCACGTCTATATGTATAAGCACACAATGAACATTTGTATGATTTCATCCCAGTATGTTCTTGTGTTGTGTTTTTCGAGATGGACACGTCTATTATACGTATAAGCACACAATGAAGATTTGTATGGTTTCTCTCCAAAGATGGCCGCGTCTATTATACGAATAAGCACAAAATAAACATTTGTATGGTTTCTCTCCAGTATGTCCTTGTGTATTCAGAGAATTATCACATTCTAACAGTCCCTGCAATTTATATACGAGGAGTCTTTCTCTGTTAAACATCACATGTTGTGCCAAAGGCAGCAAAATCATTAAAAATATTCCATACGAATCAGATATAAATATCACCATTTTACTGAACTCTTTCCTTTATTTCAATTTCTGTATGAGAACCTCCAAGAGAAATGACCATGATAGTCTTTCCTTTGATGTACATGGGAAAGATGACAAAATCCTTCATGCATACAAGAGATTTGACATAACTACTGTACTATACAGTCTGTTTACACACTTCCACAGCAAAGCGGTCACTGTTATGTACAGTATTTGCTATGTTGCTGGATTGGACTCCCTGACTGAACCGAACGATAGGCTGATAAGACCATTTGCAAAAAATATGCATACATGTTTGTATGGCAAGCCGTTTCGGTATTTAATCGGTTTTTCCACATATGTTGAAAACTTTTGCACATATGTACAAAAGAATTCCACATATGTGTAAAAAACAGTTTTTAGACATATGTGCAAAAGTTTTAAACATATGTTGAAAAGTTTGACACATATGTTGAAAAGTTTTAAACATATGTGGAAAAGTTTTACACATATGTAAAATAAATTAACTATTTCACATATGTTGAAAAGTTTTATACATATGTTGAAAAGTTTTATACATATGTGCAAAACTTTTCCACATATGTCAAATAAAGTGTTTTTCCACATATGTGCAAAAGTTTTGTACATATGTTAAATAAATGTCAGGAGTGTTAAGGGAAAGGAAATGGACTGCTCCCTGTAGTATAATCTCTCGTGAATGTTTGCTATCTAACGACCGTTTCAAAATGACGCTGTCCCTTCGGGGTTTGTTTTTCGTCTCTCCGGCAATGTGAGAAATGTGGAACTACAGTGAGGACACGGAAGCTTATAATAATAATAATAATAACAGTACTATATTATTGTAGATTCAAGGTTCATACATGACCATCTTCCCTAAACGCATCTCTACTCCTGCAGCTAACGCAGATCGTACAAACTGCGGTAGCACAGGGTTTTGTTGTTGGTCAGTTATTAATTATGATAATAATATATACTCTCCTCCTACTCCATTATAACGGAGTAGGAAGAGAGTATATATGAATATTAATATCCTAATTAATGACTAACCAACAAACAAACCCCTGTGTACGGTAGCTATAGGTGGTATAGAGTACGGTGGGTTCGTGCAAACTTGAAATGAAAGAGGGGAGGGGTAGGAACAAATCCTGAATTAACATCGCATTGATCTCGCATACAGGATCGAATTAAAGCTCGTGTGAAACACGGGCGAAGAGCATTTCCCGAGATAATTTTGTAACACATAATTTGGTACTCACAGGGCTTTAGATCTCTCCAATTTGGGCACACCCCCTATTAGGGGACAGAGGGTGGGGTACATACCCCTGGAGGATGAGCAATCAGGAATCATCCCTGGTAGAAGTGCCTCTGAGAAAGGATTTCTTCATCAATGGTCGAAACCCAGTGCGAGGCAAAACTAACTTTATTTTGCGTTTCATGGGCCCACCGACATTAAAAAATCGAATAAAAATAAAATTTCAAGTTGCCATTTCTATATTTCCTACAAAAGTTTGAACATAAAGATTTTAACCCCTTTTTATTCCTGATTGTATGAATTAGGCTGTTGTATTCTATCTGAAACAATGCCAGCAAATAAAAATGCCAAACAACAAAAAACAGATACCTTTCACTATAATTTTTCAATGCAAGTCAACGAATTGTTGTTGTTGTAAAATAGGCAATAACGACATTCAATGTACATGTGTAAATTGGGAACCTTCACTGGCTCTGTGATCTATCACTCTGTTTTGGTACCGGGTACCCATATTTCGACGGTGATGCAGTAGGTCAGAGCTAGGAAATGGAGGGTGTTTCAACAGCTCAGCCGATACAGCATGGTTTAAGTTACTGTTGAAGCATGAGGCTGTTGGAACACATGCAAAATTCGCTAAATTGTTCTGGAAGAAAAACCACAGCCACAACAAAATGATGACAATGTTAGATTTGAAGTGTATGTTGGCAGTTAACATGTGACTTAACATACAGTTTTTGACCTTGAGAAAATAGGTCAATGTCAGTCCTTTTCATAGACTTCAGGTCCATCATCAGTTGCATATATGTGGTATCAATTTAGAATGCCTAGCTATATTTCATGTTATATATCATAATATACAGTATTTAACCCGAGAAAATAGATTCAGTCAACTGGGATCATTCTCATGGCATCAGATTGTATATCCCCTATTGCCATATATACCGACGGTTTTGAGGTTACAAACTCTGACGTTGGGAGAATGACTGGGATAGGCTTCTAGTCAGTCACCAATTGCACAAGTATTATCTTCACTCCCTTAAAAATTATTGCTATGCTGAATTTGACCTCGATAAAACAGGTGAAGGTCAGTCAATTTCATTAGGCTTCTGATCCATCACCAGCTGCATGTGTGGTATGACAAGAAAGATGGACAGAGAGACAGACAAACAGATGACACGGAAAATTCAGTTCATTTTGGGGCATCGTTACATATCATCTTCAAAGTCTAAATATTCTGTCAAAATGCACCAAAACAAACCATTTTACTTCTATTATAGAGAACAAAAGCAACTCCGAGTAGGAATCACAATTTTATTCTGTATATTTCGCTATTAGTTATAGGATCTTCAGCAGTGAACAAAGTTACAAACAGCTTCATACGCACAGTATATATACAAGGCATAATGTGATCTTAGCCAATACACAATTATGAATAGGTAAGCCAGTAAATTATATCAGGTTGGACAGATATTAAAATGCTGTCATTTTCAGAAATTGTTAAATGTTAAGCGATAACCTGACAGTGATCTACAAATGGTGTGATTTAGGTGATACAATACACACTCTACAAATGTTGTAACTCGCATGGGAATATACTACAATTATGAAACATGCGAGTTACAACATTTGTAGGTTTTCATCAATTCTGATGTGGATTGCCAAGTAAATTATACCTATATTATCTTAAAATGACAGTCCTTATCCAAACTTCATGACATGTAGAAATTTCAACGTAGATAAATACCCACTATTTCACCATACTTTATTCATTTGTGTACAGTTTACTTAGTTCTGCCAAATAAGCAGATTATGTATTGTTTTCATCAATTACAGTGTGTATTGTATCCCCTGAATCACACCATTTGTAGATCACTGGCAGGTTAATTTCTGAAAATGACAGCATTTTAATATCCGTCCAAACTGACTGACATAATTTACTAGTTAATTCTAGTTACATCGGAAAAACTGAACGTTGTCTTGAAACACGACTAAAGGAACATAGTAAAGGCAACAGCGAAATCCATTCTCATTTGTTCAGTTGTGAGCACTTCCAACATATTAAAGGCCTACTAGATTTACCGAATAGATTAGAAGCCAAGGTATTCCATATTGCCCATTGTCCTCAGTCTCATTGTCTAACACTAAAGTTATCGACTCCGCGGAACACTGGAATTTAAGGAAGCCCTAGCTATTCGGCGATCAAATCCCAAACTTAACAGTGGTGTAAAAGCTTCCAAAGAGCTACAGTTATTCAGGTAGACTACTGTTTATTATTTTTGGTAGCTTTGTTTCTAATTTCAATTTTGATATATATATATTATTCCATCAATCACTGTTTAAATAAGATAATACAACCATCCATCATTTCTGTGGTGTGTGTATTCCTTGTCTTGTTAATTATTAGCCTAATACAGTATTTTGAATTGTGAAGGGCAATAAATCAGTAAGGAAAAAACCCTAAAGAGTACATGCGCATCTCCAGACTGTGATAACATCAACCAAGTATTATGTGAAAATGTAAGACAGGGGCGGCGGAACCACCCCGATCATGGTCGGGGCAATAATTCTAGGACCGCTGATTACCGTCTACTATAGATTCAGGGCAATGTTCCAACGTCTGAATGTATAGTCAATCCATCATCCGAACGCATGGCACGATCATACGTAGAAACTTCTGCTCGTAGCCATGCGGTAACGGGTGCTATCTGAGTGTAATAGGGCGTTTCCCAAATGGTCACATCCGACTGGCCCCGTTACATCCGACATCGGTGCAATCACATTCATACAACGAAGACACACCTCCAGAAAGCGATTGATTGAAATGATCCCATGGTGGGCCTCGAAGTGCCCCCATCACAAAATAAAAAGCATATCATTTTCCTGTGATCTGCCGCCGATTTTATTTTGTTTTCAAATATGTTAGGCCGTTTGTTTCTTAAGATAAACAAAGAAGCATGCTCCACTAGAGTGAGAAATAAAATAGCTAATTTGCACAACTTCGTTTTGGTCTCGCGTAGACTCCCCCAGTCTTGCGCCTCGTGAAACTGACATGTTTGCATGTGTGAGAAATATTTGAATACAGATAATTTCGTTGGCTCGTTTAAATGGGGCCGACATTTGACCTCATGCTTTGGGAACAACTTTCGAACTGGATTATCTCCCTCTAGATAGATGGCGCCGTGTGAAATACATGCCGAATCACAGCGAAAATCTTAAGGGTAGTGTTAAGTGAAACGTGAAATGCCCTTAGAAAGCTAAGATGAGCCAATCACGCTGGACTAGTTCCGAGCTTTTTTGTTTTGCTGTACTGAACACCACTGGCATTAAGTAAAATTTTCAAGATTTACAAAATATCCAGACCTACACCTTTTCAGAGCGGATTGAACCACAATTCGTACCGTATGTATTGTAACTTACATATATTTGGGTCTAACAGCGCCATCGATTATACACTTAGTAAATGTCCAGATGGCGTTGCTGACCTGTCATATTTAACCGTCAGAATTATTATTAAAATTCTGAAATATTTTTCTCGTCAATCTCGCCAACCCTCTGTCGGCGAAGAGGTTGACGATACACCCTCTGTTAATGCCGAGACTGGGGCAGATTCAGAACAGGGCGAGGCCACTATCGGTACCACAGAATTAGATCACACTTAACAGAGCACACCACCGGGTTTCGTGTGGGCGGTGATTACGGGAATCTTTGAGTGGAACCTGATTTTCAGTGATAAATAGACTTTGTAAATGTTTTATTTGAACCCACATTTTCAACATTTTATCGAGCATTAATTAGCTAAATAATATATAGCCCTCAAGAGTATGAGGGCTATAGGTCGGCCCCAGTCACCTCCAGCGAGGGTTTTAGATAATTTTATTACGAATCACCCACCTCTGAAACTGCCGTACATCTAATCTCTATCCCCTCCTGCGCACTATTTTAAAATTTTGCGCACTATTGTGAAATAGTGAGGCATATATCGCCGTCTGAATTTTCCAGTCGAAAACTTCAACTCTCTACCCGCCATGTTGGTGACGTCACGGTGTATGTGTACTGGCCGTTTGCAATTGAACATGGCGCGTGTAAAGTGAAAGTTGTCGACTGGAAAATTCAGACGGCGATATATTCGTTACTATTTCACAATAGTGCGCAAGATTTTAAAATAGTGCGCAGGAGGGGATAGAGATTAGATGTTGGGCAGTTTCAGAGGTGGGTGATTCGTAATATAATTATCTAAAACCCTCGCTGGAGGTGACTGGGGCCGACCTATAGCCCTCATACTCTTGAGGGCTATATATTATTTACCTAGCATTAATATTGTATTTTATGTTCCGGAAATAGCTCAGAATGCATCTCCTGCAATCCAGGATCCTGGAGCTTCCGGGGCCTAGGCGGACCCTGGACCCTCGCCTAATTGTCCTGTGAACAATCTGAAATTGCTTCCGCCGCCCCTGTAAGAGATGCATTGACACGGTGACATTTAATCTACAGTAGTTTGAACTGTAAAGGGCAATAACTCAGTAAAGAAAAACCATCTGTCATCGGAAAAATCACATGCTCATCTCCGGACTGTGCTGATAATATTCACCAAGTATTATGTGAATCGGACCAAAAGTGTAGGAGATGCATTGACAAGATGATATCATTTAATCTACAGTACTTTGAACTGTAAAGGGCAATAACTCAGTAAGCAAAAATCCTATTTCAACGGGAAAAGGCCACGCGCCTCTCTGGACTGTGCCAACAAGTACTAGGTGAACCATATCAAAAGTGTAGGAAGGTTGCGCTGACAAGATATCATTTAATTTACAGTATTTTGAATTGTAAAGGGCAATAACTCAGTAAGAGAATATCCTCTGTCAGCGGAAAGAGCACATGCACATCCTCAGACTGTGTCGATAATATCCACCAAGAATCTTGTTAACCTTATCAAAAGTGTAGGATGAGTTGCGTTGACAAGAAATACAGACGGATGGATCTACAGTATTAAGAAGAAATACGAACGGACAGACAGACAGACAACCACACAGACAGACTTCCATGGCTATCACTATATCCCCCAGGGATATATGCCCAGGGGGATAAAAAGTAAAAGCTAATAATAAGGAATGTGAAAAAAATGAAAAGTGACAAAACAATAGTTGCGACTAAAGCGACCAGTGACCATGTATTGACTCATTCGCGGTAAGAATGGGAAGACTGTGCTATTGTACCAAGAATGTCTAGTATTGTCTGCACTACTGGTACATGTACCTCAATTCAATAAGAATCGCAAGATGGTAAATCTGCAAATGTAATATTGGTGAGGAAACCATCCTTTATATTGAGAAATGAATGTCATTTGATAAAGGATACTGGTCAATATATCCCATAATTATTATAGAATTCACGCAAACCATTCCAAAGGAGAGATTCCACATAATATCAGAGTATAATCACACAGTTTAACTCCCTGTGCTGCTGGTGTGACTGACAGACCAGAGACACACAGATGGTGTATGATACAATATCTTCATGTGTTCATGGCTGCATTCATCTTGTACAACACTGCTTGAATAATCCAGGATTCTGCAACTAAACATATTTAACATGTACATTTTGCTAAATATGCATTACCATGTCAACGTATAAGTTGGAAGAGCATCTCATCTCTGTCGACTGCAAACAGAGGCCTCGTCACGGATACCAAATCTTCCAGCTGTTTTAGCTAAAAAGAAGTTCTCAAATATTTAAGAAATGCACAGCAAATTCTTTGATGAATGTCTAATGAAAGCTCGTGTGAAACACGGGCGAAGAGCATTTCCCCAGATAATTTTGTAACACATAATTTGGTACTCACAGGGCTTTAGAGCTCCCCAATTTGGGCACAACCCCTATTAGTGGTGGCAATTTTTTTTAGGATGGGACAGAGGGTGGGGCACATACCCCTGGAGGATGAGCAATCAGGACTCATCCCTGGTAGAAGTGCCTCTGAGAAGGGGTTTCTTCACCAATGGGCGAAACCCAGTGTGAGGCAACACCAACTATATTTTGCGTTTCATGGGCCCACCGACATTAAAAAATCGAATAAAAATAAAATGTCGAATTAATTACCACTTTTATATTTCCTATGAAAGTTTGAACATAAAGACTTTAACCCCATTTTTATTCTTGATTGTATGAATTAGGCTGCTGTATTCTATCTGAAACAATGCCAGCAAATAAAAATGCCAAACAACAAAAAATAAATACCTTTCAATATAATTTTTCACTGTAGGTCAGCGAATTGTTGTTGTTGTTGTTGTTGTAAAATGCTGCTAATACTACTTAGGCAATAATGACATTCAATGTAAATCAGGAACCTTCACTGACTGATCTATCACTCTGTCATGGTACCCATATTTCGACAGTGATGCAGTATGTCGGAGCTAGGAAATGGAGGGAGTTTCAACAGCTCAGCCTATACATCATAATTTGAGTTACTGTTGAAGCATGAGGCTGTTGGAACACATGTATGCAAAATTCGCTACATTGTTCTGAAAGACAACCACAGCCACAACAAATAGATTTGGAGTGTATGTTGGCAGTTAACATGTGACTTAACATACAGTTTTTGACCTTGAGAAAATAGGTCAATGTCAGTCCTATTCATTGACTTCAGGTCCATCATCAGTTGCATATGTGGTATCAATTTAGAATGCCTCGCTATATTTCATGTTATATCATAATATAAAGTATATAACCTTGAGAAAATAAGTTCAGTCAACTGGGATAGTCAGTCACCAATTGCAGAAGTATGATGAATTTGGAGACTCAGAGCCCATTTTCACTCCTTTCTAATAATAAATTTGACCTCGATAAAACAGGTGAAGGTCAGTCAATTTCATTAATTAGGCTTCTGATCCATCACCAGCTGCATATGTGGTATGACAAGAAAGATGGGCAGACAGAGAGACAGACAGACAAACAGACGACACGGAAAATTCAGTTCATTTTGGGGCATCGTTACATATCATCTTCAAAGTCTAAATATTCTGTCAAAATGCACCAAAACAAACCATTTTACTTCTATTATAGAGAACAAAAGCAACTCCGAGTAGCCGAGATCACAATTTAATTCTGTATATTTCGCTATTAGCTCCAGCATCTTAAGCATTGAACAAAGTTACAAACAGCTTCATATGCACAGTATATATACAAGGCATAATGTGACCTTAGCCAATACGCATTTATGAATAGATAATTAGCCAATAAATTATGTCACTCAAGTTGGACGGATTTTAAAATGCCGTCATATTCAGAAATTGTTAAATGTTCAGCGATCTACAAATGGTGTGATTCAGGTGTTACAATACACACTCCACAATTGTTGTAACTCGCATGGGAATATACAATTATGAAACATGCGAGTTACAACATTTGTAGGTTTCCATCAATTCTGATGTGGATTGCCAAGAAAATTATACCTATATTATCTTAAAATGACAGTCCTTATCCAAACTTCATGATATGTAGAAATATTCAATGTAGGTAAATACCCACTATATCACAATACTTTATTCATTTGTGTACAGTTTACTTAGTTCTTGCCAAATACATGTAAGCAGATTATGTATTGTTTTCATCAATTAGAGTGTGTATTGTATCACCTGAATCACACCATTTGTAGATCGCTGTCAGGTTAATTTCTGAAAATGACAGCATTTTAATATCCGTCCAAACTGACTGACATAATTTACTGACTCACCTATTCATAATTGTGTATTGGCTAAGATCACATTATGCCTTGTATACTGTGCGTATGGAGCTGTTTGTAACTTTGTTCACTGCTGAAGATGCTAAAACTAATAGCGAAATATACAGAATGAAATTGTCATCCCTAGCTACTTGGAGTTGCTTTTCTTCTCTGTTATTGGAAAATCATCAGTGGTTCCAATGGATTACTTCAATTAGATATACATGTAAAAATTTCCCAGGTGGGATGTGCCATATAGCAGGTATGTAGAAGTTCCACTTCAAAAATCTTTCTACTTTTTCAGTTAAAAAAATAATTATCAACATTTGTAACTATGCTGTAAAAATGCAATGGTATGTGCAATTTCACATCTCGATTTTCAAATAAATTCTGGGGGCCTCCACATAAAACAAAAAAAATGAGCATTTACTGAGTGATAATTTGTTATTTTATTCATTGAAAATTGACCAGAATGCATCCCCAGACATCTGGAAGCCCAGAGTTCACAACCACTGGAGACTATGTAATTGGAAACAGGATGAAATTATTATATCAGTAATGGAGAGAGAAATAGCACTGATTCTGGAATGAAGTGTTTACTTTGTTGATACAAGCAGTCTACTAGTCCACTTATAACTGCATTATGCAATAAGTCAAACATTACAGGTTTTATCACCTGAATGATCAACATACAGGCCTACATTATGAGACTTGAAAGGTGAAGCAGAATATCAGTGTTACAGTATGTCTATTTGACCAAAATGGCCTGACTTCAAGTTCACTTGAATCCTTGCAATTTTCCATACTGACCATATTGATGGCAGCATATCTTCTCTGACTGCATTTTCGTTATGTGTGTAAGCAGGGGTTGATGTAGCCTAGATTTAGATATATTTAGCAGACTATGCTGTATGCCACATGTATATGCCAGCGCTAACAGCACCAATGTCCTTTCAATCCATTTTTAAACCATAATGTTAATAAAATTAGTAATTGTAAAAAGAATGTATAATGAGATATAAATCAAGCATTATGTTGATGGGCTGCAAATCCGTATGGGAGGTGGCCCTTCAATTTCAATCCAAAAAAAACAAAACCTTTCAGTCCTTTGAAATCCTTTGTCTGTCGGACAATAAACTTCATGAAATGCCAATAAATTGTGCGATATAAGTTTACTGTCTATAGTGCCACCCAATGATGAACAATATCACGAAACTACATGATGAAGCAAAATCCTCAGATGTGGCCTCGGGATATTGGACTCAAGTCATGTGAATTTCATGTATTACAACAAAAATGGCAATTTGGCTTACAAGGGATGTGAATTATAACACTGGGAAAGTTATATTCATGTTCAGCACACTCGAATTACTTTTCTCTGATTCAAAGAAGTAACTTTCCATTTGTGTGAAAAAAATCTTATTTTGAGATGCAAAAATGCGCCTCCATGATTTCGCCAACACCACCAAAATCTTGTCAGCTCTTTGCCTATCTCGCAAGATCATTATACTCAAATTTCATGGAAATCAAACATGTTGTTTAGAAGATATGATGTTACACATGTTTACCTGCACTCATGTTTATAGCGCCACCTAGTGACAACCAAATACCACGAAAAACAAGCAGGTGAAATCTAAAGCCCTAGGGAGATTGCACATAAAAGTTCAATGGAAAAAACTTTAATCATGATAATGGTTATGTTAATGGTTTTACACATATGTGGAAAAGTTTTAGACATATGTGTAAAAAAGGGTTTTTCTACATATGTCGAAAACTTTTAGACATATGTGTAGAAGTTTTAGACATATGTGTAAAAGTTTCAGACATATGTTGAAAAGTTTTGCACATATGTTAAATAAATTAACTATTCCACATATGTCGAAAACGTTTACACATATGTCAAAAAGTTTTCAACATATGTATAAAACTTTTACACATATGTGGAATAAATCCGCACTTTTAGACATATGTTGAAAAGTTTTACACATATGTTGAAAACTTTTTGACATATGTGGCAAAGTTTTCAACATATGTGGAAAAACCGATTAAATACTGAAACGGCTTGCCATATGTTTGTTGTATTCACAAAGTATCACTTCTTGTAAGTAAGCCATCTTGGATACATTTTAACAAAAGGTCATTCCCACGCGCATTATCCACTCATTACAATACATACCAGCAGTAGTTGGGTTACATTAAATGGAAATTATACCTCATTACACACATTATATGACAACATATATGTTTGAATGTTGCCACTCATTAAAAATAATAGTAATAATTGTCCAAAAACAAGCAGTATGTCAATGGTTACAACAAAAGTAACTGATCACAACGAAAGTTACCCTGATCCTTCTTGATCTATACTTGAGAACGAGAGATCCTGAAGGATCTTGGCGCCCACCATTGTCCAATAATTGTAAGCTAATGACTAGAGGATCTTTTTGTCCATTGTTACTAAGAACAAACGATTGATTTGTAATTTTGTTTACAGAATTTTGAATCTGAGCGAAAAAGATTGAAAAAGGCCACTGAAAAACACCAAGATATAATCTAAGTTTCAGGTGTTTCAAGATTTCTAGAAACTGTACTTATGTCGGTTGTTATAATACAAGAGAAATGAGCAAAGTTAGTCTGAAAGTGAATGTACATGTACGGAGGATCTTTCGCCTTTGTTTTGTAGTATTTTGTTTTATTTATTTTTTGCACGTGTCATCATTGGGTACTGGAAGCGAAGACCAATCTCTTTGACACTTTGGCATGAGCTATGAAACATACTTAAGATTTTATAATCAGAAACGAATGCTAATTCTGTTCTGTTTATTGGGCTATTTTGAGATATCTCTTTTAAGATACCATGCTCGAAAATAGTAAGATGGTACAATACTTAATACTGAAGGGATCCGGTCTGCGCAGTAATGTTGAAACTTCGAAAGTGCCTGAATCCTGATTATCTCCCTTGGATCGAAACATGCAGTAGTCTACGGTTGTCTAGTTGTGACGTTGAGTCACAAGAGTGACGTCCCTTCATGTAGCCGACCCGCCGGCAGATGAAATGGTCGAGCAGTTCATTTGCTACTGCATGGACTAAAGAAAGCTGATTTAAAATTTGGAGATATACATTTTAATTCCGAATAATATGAACTCCTTGATATGGAAGGTGAAGGTATGGATATTCTCTATAGTCAATATATAGAATATGCCCCACCGTTTGATCAGCCGCCTCTTGTGATGCAACGTCACAACTCGAGAATAACGAATTAATTTGAAGCGTAACTTGGATTTTCGAATCGGACCAAAAAAGGTATCTTGCACTACTAGGCCCCATGTGGGGCCTGTGTACCAAATTTCAGAAAGATCCATGAAATATTTCCTGAGAATTCACGGTAGCAATGTTTCAAGGGGAAATTCAAGATGGCCGCCTTGTGGCCATATTGGATTTTCGATTCGGACCGAAAAAAGTATCTTGCACAACTAGACCATAAGGGGAACCAAGGGGAGACCACCTGTGTACCAAATTTGAGAAAGATCCAGGCAGTACTTCCTGAGAAATCACGTTAACAAATTTGCATGGGAAAATCCAAGATGGCCGCCTGTTGGTCATATTGAATTTTCGAATCGGACCAGAAAAGTTATCTTGCACAACTAGACGACAAGGTGAACCTGTGTACCAAATTTGACAAAGCTCCATGCAGTAGTTCCTGAGAAATCGCAATAACAAAGTTTTATGGGGAAATCCAAGATGGCCGCCTGATGGACATATTGGATTTTGAAATCGGACCAGAAAAGGTATCTTGCACAATTGGACCACAAGGGGGACCTGTGTATCAAATTTGAGAAAGATCCAGGCAGTACTTCCTGTGAAATCATGATAACAAAGTTTCATGGGGAAATCCAAGATGGCTGCCTGGCGGCCATATTGGATTTTCGAATCGGACCAGAAAAGTTATCTTGCACAACTAGACCCCAAGGGGAACCTGTGTACCAAATTTGAGAAAGATCCATGCAGTAGTTCCTGAGAAATCGCGATAACAAGGTTTCATGGGGAAATCCAAGATGGCTGCCTGGTGGCCATATTGGATTTCGAATCGGACCAGAAAAGGTATCTTGCACAACCAGACCCCAAGTGGAACCTGTGTACCAAATTTGAGAAAGATCCATGCAGTAGTTCCTGAGAAATCGCGATAACAAGGTTTCATGGGGAAATCCAAGATGGCTGCCTGGTGGCCATATTGGATTTTCGAATCGGACCAGAAAAGGTATCTTGCACAACTAGACCCCAAGGGGAACCTGTGTACCAAATTCGAGAAAGATCCATGCAGTAGTTCCTGAGAAATCGCGATAACAAGGTTTCATGGGGAAATCCAAGATGGCTGCCTGGTGGCCATATTGATTTTCGAATCGGACCAGAAAAGGTATCTTGCACAACTAGACCCCAAGGGGAACCTGTGTACCAAATTTGAGAAAGATCCATGCAGTAGTTCCTGAGAAATTGCAATAACAAGGTTTCATAGGGAAATCCAAGGTGGCTGCCTGGTGGCCATATTGGATTTTCGAATCGGACCAAAAAAGGTATCTTGCACAACCAGACCCCAAGGGGAACCTGTGTACCAAATTTGAGAAAGATCCATGCAGTAGTTCTTGAGAAATCGTGATAACACGGTTTCATGGGGAAATCCAAGATGGCTGCCTGGTGGCCATATTGGTTTTTCGAATCGGACTGAAAAAGGTATCTTGCACAACTAGACCCCAAGGGGATCCTGTGTACCAAATTTGAGAAAGATCCATGCAGTAGTTCTTGAGAAATCGCTATAACAAGGTTTCATGGGGAAATCCAAGATGGCTGCCTGGTGGCCATATTGGAATTCGGAATCAGACCAAAAAAGGTTTCTTGCACAACTAGACCCCAAGGGGAACCTGTGTACCAAATTTGAGAAAGATCCATGCAGAAGTTCCTGAGAAATCGCGATAACAAGGTTTCATGGGGAAATCCAAGATGGCTGCCTGGTGGCCATATTGGATTTTTCGAATCCCGAGACCAAAAAAGGTTTCTTGCACAATTAGACCCCAAGAACCTGTGTACCAAATTTGAGAAAGATCCATGCAGTAGTTCCTGAGAAATCCCATGATAGCAATGTTTCATAGGGAAATCCAAGATGGCTGCCTGGTGGCCATATTGGTTTCGAGATCGAGACCAGAAAAGGTATCTTGCACAACTAGACCCCAAGGGGAACCTGTGTACCAAATTTGATTAAAGATCCATGCAGTACTTTCTGAGAAATCGCGATAACAAGGTTTCATGGGGAAATCCAAGATGGCTGCCTTGTGGCCATATTGGATTTTCGAATCGGACCAGAAAAGGTATCTTGCACAACTAGACCCCAAGGGGGAACCTGTGTACCAAATTTGAGAAAGATCCATGCAGTAGTTCCTGAGAAATCGCGATAACAAGGTTTCATGGGGAAATCCAAGATGCCTGCCTGGTGGCCATATTGGATTTTCGAATCGGACCAAAAAAGGTATCTTGCACAACTAGACCCTAAGGGGAACCTGTGTACCAAATTTGAGAAAGATCCATACAGTACTTCCTGAGAAATGACGATAACAAAGTTTCATCGGGAAATCCAAGATGGCTGCCTTGTGGCCATCTTCGATTTTCGATTCGGATCAGAAAAGGTATCTTGCACAACTAGACCCCAAGGGGAACCTGTGTACCAAATTTGAGAAAGATCCATGCAGTAGTTCCTGAGAAATTGCAATAACAAGGTTTCATAGGGAAATCCAAGATGGCTGCCTGGTGGCATTATTGGATTTTCGAATCGGACCAAAAAAGGTATCTTGCACAACCAGACCCCAAGGGGAACCTGTGTACCAAATTTGAGAAAGATCCATGCAGTACTTCCTGAGAAATCGTGATAACAAGGTTTCATGGGGAAATCCAAGATGACTGCCTGGTGGCCATATTGGTTTTTCGAATCGGACCGAAAAAGGTATCTTGCACAACTAGACCCCAAGGGGAACCTGTGTACCAAATTTGAGAAAGATCCATGCAGTAGTTCCTGAGAAATCGCGATGTAGGTTTCATGGGGAAATCCAAGATGGCGCCATGTGGATTTTCGAATCGGACCAAAAAAGGTTTCTTGCACAACTAGACCCCAAGGGGAACCTGTGTGCCAAATTTGAGAAAGATCCATGCAGTAGTTCTGAGAAATCGCGATAACAAGGTTTCATGGGGAAATCCAAGATGGCTGCCTGGTGGCCATATTGGATTTTCGAATCGGACCAGAAAAAGGTATCTTGCACAATTAGACCCCAAGGGGAACCTGTGTACCAAATTTGAGAAAGATCCATGCAGTAGTTCCTGAGAAATCGCGATAACAAGGTTTCATGGGGAAATCAAGATGGCTGCCTGGTGGCCACATTGTATTTCCGAATCGGACCAAAAAAGGTATCTTGCACAACTAGACCCCAAGGGGAACCTGTGTACCAAATTTGAGAAAGATCCATAAAGTAGTTCCTGAGAAATCTTGATAACACGGTTTCATGGGGAAATCAAGATGGCTGCCTGGTGGCCATATTGGTTTTTCGAATCCGGACCGAAAAGGTATCTTGCACAACTGAACCCCAAGGGGAACCTGTGTACCAAATTTGAGAAAGATCCATACAGTATTTCCTGAGAAATGACGATAACAAAGTTTCATGGGAAAATCCAAGATGGCTGCCTGGAGGCCATATCGGATTTTCGAATCGGGCCAGAAAAGGTATCTTGCACAACTAGACCCCAAGGGGAACCTGTGTACCAAATTTGAGAAAGATCTATTCAGTATTTCCTGAGAAATTGCAATAACAAGGTTTCATAGGGAAATCCAATATGGCAGCCTGGTGGCCATATTGGATTTTCGAATCGACCAAAAAGGTATCTTGCACAACCAGATCCCAAGGGGAACCTGTGTACCAAATTTGAGAAAGATCCATGCAGTAGTTCCTGAGAAATCGTGATAACAAGGTTTCATGGGGAAATCCAAGATGGCTGCCTGGTGGCCATATTGGATTTTGGAATCGGACCAAAAAAGGTATCTTGCACAACTAGACCCTAAGGGGAACCTGTGTACCAAATTTGAGAAAGATCCATACAGTAGTTCTTGAGAAATCGCTATAACAAGGTTTCATGGGGAAATCCAAGATGGCTGTCTGGAGGCCATATTGGATTTTCGAATCGGACTGAAAAAGGTATCTTGCACAACTAGACCCCAAGGGGAAGCTGTGTACCAAATTTGAGAAAGATCCATGCAGTAGTTCCTGAGAAATCGCGATAACAAGGTTTCATGGGGAAATTCAAGATGGCTGCCTGGTGGCCATATTGGATTTTCGAATCGGACCAAAAAAGGTTTCTTGCACAACTAGACCCCAAGGGGAACCTGTGTACCAAATTTGAGAAAGATCCATGCAGCACTTCCTGAGAAATCGCGATAACAAGAATTGTTTACGGACGGACGGACGACGGACTGACTGACGGACTGTACCCACATTTGATACCTTAAGCTATCAAATGCAAGAACAGTCCGTCAGTCAGTCCGTCGTCCGTCCGTCCGTAAACAATTAGCTCTTTGTGTGGTCGGAAACAAGGTAGGCGCTAGGGAATGCCACCCTGATTTTGGAGATTTATGGTCATTTTGGGGTCACTTCTAGGGTCAAATGTGGTCCAAAATGGGCAATTCAGTTGTAAATTAATATCCACAGTACTACTGGCTATGAATGGGTATCCAGACTGAATTAATTATATGTAGTGTAGGGTTAAAGGTAGGCATAGTAACCAGTATGTTGTTTGTTGAGGATTATGCAAGTAGATTATGTAACTGATCAAACAACATGTCCAGCTATAGTGTGAAGCAGTTCTAAAAAAATGTCTGCTTCAATCCCTTTGAATTTGATCAATTTAAACATTTACCAAGTTGAATGTGAGATTCGGATGACTTCATATATGTCTGCCGTCTTGAATTCCACAATTATTTTCCAGCTGATGATTATACGAATTAATTAGGCCCATAAATAGACAGATTGATCTATTTTTAGCCCACCATCACCAGATGGTGGGCTGTTCAAATCACTTTTTGTCCGTCGTCCGTCCGTCAGTCAGTCCGTCCTGGACTGACTGACGGACGGACGACGGACAAAAAGTGGGTATACAAATTAGTCCGGTAGCCACTCGCGAGAACAGGTCATTCCGTAGCACCCCCCGCGTAGATTTTGTTTGACTTCTTTTTTATGAAGATCAGCATCTCCCGGTCAGTTAAATGCCTGATGTAGATATCTATGGTTGGCCATCCCTGCCAGAATTCGTCATTTAGAGGCTGCCTCTAAATAATATATACCATGGTATAAAATGCCAAGCCTGCCATAATTCGTATTTAGAGGCTGCCTCTAATTATTTTGTACCATGGTATAAAATGCCGAGCCTGCCATAATCCCTATTTAGAGGATGCCTGTAAATCGCCAAGCCTGCCACAATTCGTATTTAGAGGCTGCCTCTAATTATTTTGTACCATGGTATAAAATCGCCAAGCCTGCCATAATTCCTATTTAGAGGATGCCTCTAATTCATTTTAGCCGTAAGTCGTAAATTTTCGCCTTCTTATTACTTCCACCAATGATATGCGCTTTCACAAATTTGGTGCCATATCTCTACGCTTGTTACAAGTTTACTCATTGGTCAAATTTAATATTCTTGATATGACATCGAGTTGTTTATGACTTACGGCTAAAATGAATTAGAGGCATCCTCTAAATAGGAATTATGGCAGGCTTGGCGATTTTATACCATGGTACAAAATAATTAGAGGCAGCCTCTAAATACGAATTATGGCAGGCTCGGCATTTTATACCATGGTATATATTATTTACAGGCAGCCTCTAAATACGAATTGTGGCAGGCTTGGCGATTTAGAGGCATCCTCTAAATAGGAATTATGGCAGGCTCGGCATTTTATACCATGGTACAAAATAATTAGAGGCAGCCTCTAAATATGAATTATGGCAGGCTTGGCATTTTATACCATGGTATATATTATTTAGAGGCAGCCTCTAAATGACGAATTCTGGCAGGGATGGCCAACCATAGATATCTACGGTGGTGCCTAAGGTTGCTACATGCAATTGTTTGATGCCGACTGGTTTTGAAAAATTTAAAACCGGAATGGGGGTAGGGGTAATTCAGCCCTCATATTTTTATTACCCCTGCGCTTCGCGATCTGAAACTTACACAAATTTACCTCCGAATAATGACCTTTCAGATAAAACAGTCCAAATTCCTCTAGCTAATATAGCCACGTCATAGTGACGTCATAAGCTCGAGAAGCCTTTGTCTCATGAATTTTGGGAAATATTTTCTCCGATTTTCTCTGTTTGTTTCGCAGTAATCCATTCTTGATGGTATTTGACATATAATCTTGAAAGATATATGTCTACCGTTTAATTCTAGACCAGATACGTCTTTCTACTAAGTACCGTTTGACCTCAGCATGGATTCATATAGATGTTATCCGGTCATGACACCATTAAATCCAAATTGGGGTAGGGGAGATTACACTGCCATATTTTCTTTAGTTCGCGGTTTATCATACTGAAATGCTCCACGCATTGCTTCTGGATATCGACCTGAAAGATAGAGTAATCAGACTTCCGGTGACTGCTTCATTTTCGTCGCTATGACGTCATGAATCTAGAAATTGTATTTTTCCTTTATTTGTGTCTGATTATCGCGCCTTGTTCTGTTTCATTTTTTCTTAATTTCTATAAAATGTTCCGCTTATATCTGGATAGTCTTTGAAAGGGTTTCATTTGAACCAAGTGTTGTACAGAAGTAAATTAATATAATTTTGTGGGTGACAAACTAATAATCTGGCCTGAAATAAGACAGAAAAACAAAATCTGATTGAGTGTGTCCCACAAAAATCGGGGTTAGTTGGAATTCCTCATGTCTCTTGTCCACTCAAGGTTATATTGTGAAAACTTGGATTATAATGAATTTTGCATCGGTATACGTAACTTTAAGACAATCACAGCAAGGGATTGGGAGGAAACATTAATTGTAATGAATAAGAAACGACTTTATTACTGGAGATGGTCTGTTTGCTCAATCTGGTTTGCAATGAAATATGGGTAGAATCGAAATGGCGACCGTGTTGGGATGGTCTGATATCTCGGTAAACTAAGATGGTATAGGGGCCGTGAGGATACTTCATAGTCTCCATATGAACACCTGCAATAAAAGCGCGGCCGAGATACTTAGGCTACGTTCGAGAATCCACCTCATTCTTGGGTCTGAATGTGAGGTGCCGAGGGAAGCCGAGTCATATGGTGGCCTTTTAGTTGCCAGACGTCGTCAATTTTTCCCACCTTTCTGCTTATCGCTCCAATGTATTACCTGTATATGGTAGGTATCTGCTGCTGGACTGTTAGTCTCCGAGGCCCGCCCCCTGTACATGTCATTCGACAAATATGTGTAGGTTTATTATTTTGGTGGGAAATTTAAGCCGTACGACGTCGGGCATTACAGTTTAGTTTTTCAGGGCATTCTTCCATTCACCATGTTTACCCCATGCTGAGACATTTACGCCATCAGGCGTCATCGATGCTCATCCATTAACAACAAACGAGATATTTGTTTGAGCTGCTCTGTCATCACAGCGCCCGAGCTGGTGTATCTAAATCCGCTTAAGCCGGTGCTAGGGGCCGTGTGGATACTTCATATTCTTCACACGAACATCTGCAATAACAGCGCGGCTGAGATACTAAGGCTAAGTCCATCGTATTCTCGGGTCTGAGGTCTGAATATGAGGTGTCGAGAAAAGCTTGTGGTTGAGTCATATGTTTGCTTTTTAGCCGCCAGATGTCAGTTTGTGCCACCTCTTGTATATCGCTCCAATTAATCACATATATATACATCTCATTTTGCCGAGACTGGCCTGATATTTGCAAAAATGGACAGAAGAGGAATGCGCAAATACCTGACGGCAAGATAACACAGCCTTACAATGCAACTAGATTTTAGCTAATTTTTCTTTTGGCTATAACGTCTGAGGCTGTTCAATCTAATTAAAATTAAATCCTGTCTGCTCCCCCATTTGGATATGTCGCTTGAAGGATCTAACAGGCTTGCAGTAACTCGGGTGACAACCAATTCTGAGAACACTTCATAGTGATTTCAAGGGAACATTAATGACAGAGAAATTTTGGTTGGCTCAGTCGACATAGACGCCGCGCTGGCGGGGTGTCTTTTCATGTTTCCACGGTCCCGACATTGTGGCACCATAATACGTGGTAGATATATAGATTGGTCTTTGTTGTAAACGTTAGGTAAACGGACACTGTGACCCTATCTCCCCTCCCTGACTGCAAGTGGACTAGTCCAGATGCGACCATGATGTCATAATGCTATTAAATATTCATGTTAAGGGCGCTCAGAACACCAAATTCAATTGTAATACTTAATATTCTATATAGCGACATGTACGATTGGAGAGAATTGATAGGATATTAATTTATTAAGATTGGGGATTGTTTGGATATCATGTGTTTTCACATAGTGTTCAAATGAACAACGCATTTAGAGCGTGACTGATACTCTGGACACGACTTGGAATTCATTTGGATAAAGAATAATGATCAGTGATTTCGGAGTTTATGTATAGAACATCATTATGTCTTGCTGACATCATCGAAAACTGTTTTTCTTGTATTTATTTTATACACATTGGAATTGAGGCTAACTGTCATACGAAATAGGTCTTGCGATTATTGAAGCGAAATTTCGTTATGGACTGCGGTTGATTATTGAATCTTGATATCGGATATGACACTTGCTAGTGATATAACTATTGTATTGACAAATTCATATATATTGGATCTTTTCGTATTTTTTTTAGTTACCTTTTTTATACAAAAAGAAGGCATTGGAATGTTTGTTTATGTTTCTCAATATCAATTAAGCATCACAGTGTAATAGAAGGTTCCCTTCAAGAATGAAACCAAAGAAACTGACAAGTATCCATTTTCGAATGAGATATATTTATCGAATTAATTTATATGAACTGAGTACACATTTTCAATTTCGACCATCCACATTTTTCTTTGATGTGGATGTTATACGAATTAGGGCTTTGGATTATACACGTTGGGTGGGCACGGGTTTCTGTTGCTTCAATGCATTTTGTCTCACTTCAATCATGCATCATATTTGAAAATAGTTTGATGGGATCTGCCTTTCAATACTTCTCAATACTTTCTGGCCTGAATCCATTCCTTTCATTTCATGTAACATTCATTCATTTCATCTAGCAAGTTAACTGGTTTTCTCTAATTAGATATCGAAGCATTGGTGAGATTAGAAAAGTTGAATCCATCTTCTTTCTGTATGTCCATAATTTCGACATGGCACGGATGGAGTTAACAAATGCAAGCGGCAACTTTATATAGACCTGTTCTTGGTTAATAATTGACCACAAGCTAGATTATACATGCAAGCGGCAACTTCATGTAAAGTCGTTCTTGGATAAGAGTTGACCACTAGCAGCTAGTTGATAATCCTTAACCTGTGTGAAACATATTAAACACATACCATAATTAAACGTAACATTAAACGGGCGGTGAGAAACGAAGCCGGCGTACTGACAAGAAGTCATGTTATACCCCACCGACAAATATACTGACTGCATATTTCTAAAAAAAATCACAAGAAACAAAAGTGACCCCTGTGGTGATTTTTATCTCAACCCCGCTTTTATTGTGAGTGGTCCTGTGGATATATTGAATGATATGACCACACGGCCCCTAACACGGACTTGGGCGGCATTAGATACAAATATTTCAGAGCGACGATATATAGCCCTGTAACACCGACTATGCTATAAAGAATATACACGAGAGTTCAAAACAGACATTACAGAGACTTCATTCCAGAAGTATTGGAAGTTTGATTTCTCGTTTTGCTCAACTAGTATCCAACCACAAAGTGTTAAAAACTCGAGCTCTCTAGACCAAAGTGTGAAGAAGATATCGAAGCATAATCATCCCTACCCCCATTCCTTGTTTGTTTTTGTGTTTCTTCGAGAGCATTGGGAGAAGGCATCATGCGACCTTACTCATTACCGTAGACGTCAACACCCCGTTCCAAGTAAGTCATGCATTCGTGGTCTTGAATGCACACATCACACAAAAGCTAACAGTGTAACAATGCACCATTGGAAAATTACAACAAAAGGTCCAGAAAAAAATACTTCCATGGTGATAATAACGACATAGTGACACCAACATTGAAGATAATCGGAATCGGATTGCTTTATCTGAATGATCCGTACACAGACTAAATATGTGTTAAATTTCATTGCGCTAGGATCGGGGAGAAATAAAATATTAGAACGTAATCTCCCCTACCCCTATATCGGCTTCATATTGTCATGCTCTGGTGCCGTTAAATATGGCTATGTTGCATCCATGAAGTGCATATTAGATGGTTACACCAGGTCTAGAATTAACGAAGAGAGGGTTATCTTTCGCAAATACAAATCAGGCAGAATGCAAAAAGAGTTTCTGCAACTGCAAAACAAAAAATTGAGTCTCATTTCTAAAAAAAATCGAGGAAAAATGTACCCTCCAAGTTATGACGTCATCTTGACGTCAAAAACGTAAAAGGCGTAAATTGAATTACGTTACCTAATAGAACATTATTCAGAGGTCAAGTATGCGAAGTTACAGAAAGTTTAGTGCAAGAATAAAAAAGATATACGTTCATAAATACCCCTACCCCCATCTTGGAGTTAATTTTGTATTGTTCAGACAGCGGTGAAGAAATGCATGCTGTGACCTTAGGCACCACCGTAGATGACTACATCAGGTCTAGAACTGATCAGCAGATGATACTCGTTCATAAACAGTGGTCAAACTAAATCTACGCGGGGGGTGCTACGAAAACCTTATTTAGACCCCTTTTTGCGATTTGGCTACCGGACTAAATATTCCATGGTTGCTATCTGATTGGTCAATAAACACAGGATGTTGCTTTTCTGATTGTTCAAAATTGCATTTTCCATGAATACGATTCATTCCAATGTGTACCAAGCTAGGGGCCTATCTCGGAAAAGCTAACAGATGGACAGAACGATGAACGGACAGACAGAAATCATGATTGTAGCTAGTACATGTGCATGACCACAAAACAATGTCTCGAATTCCCAAACAGGTCTGATGGTAGTCCAACACGCAGCCCCTACAAGATATTTTATAATACTCATTTCTATTGAATGTATGGTCTGCCCATTCAACCGGCAAAATCGACTTGGCTGCCGAACTGAAATGTCCGGCAATCGAAAAAAGATACTTTATGCGCCATTTTCTCCACTCAGAAATAAATGAAACCCACCTTTTAAGTTAAATCTTGGACTTGGAATCCATTCTAAACTGTCCGTGGGTAGTTTAATCGAGCATTCTCACAGCTTTCCCGAACCGAAAAGACAAATTTTCCAGCATGTTTAAATTATTCAGCCAATAATAAATAATAGCATAATAGCAGTTTAGCCAGCCGACGACATAGCACACTGTATTCCGACCACCTTCAGAGTACTGGCATACAAATTTGTTGTCGCATCATAATATTCCATGGTTGCTATCTGATTGGTCAATAAACACAGGATGTTGCTTTTCTGATTGTTCAAAATTGCATTTTCCATGAATACGATTCATTCCAATGTGTACCAAGCTAGGGGCCTATCTCGGAAAAGCTAACAGATAGACAGAACGATGAACGGACAGACAGAAATCATGATTGTAGCTAGTACATGTGCATGACCACAAAACATGTCTCGAATTCCCAAACAGGTCTGATGGTAGTCCAACACGCAGCCCCTACAAGATATTTTATAATACTCATTTCTATTGAATGTATGGTCTGCCCATTCAACCGGCAAAATCGACTTGGCTGCCGTACTGAAATGTCCGGCAATCGAAAAAAGATACTTTATGCGCCATTTTCTCCACTCAGAATAATGAAACCCACCTTTTAAGTTAAATCTCGGACTTGGAATCCGTTCTAAACTGTCCGTGGGTAGTTTAATCGAGCATTCTCACAGCTTTCCCGAATCGGAGAAGACAAATTTTCCAGCATGTTTAAATTATTCAGCCAATAATAAATCACAGTTGCTACATTCTCCTCATTCGGGGATGGTCCGGCAGCTTGAACATTTTGCCGGTTAAACTGGCAGACCCTACATTCAATAGAAATTTAAGTATTATAAAATATCTTGTAAGGGCTGCGTGTCAGACTAGTCTGATGACTGCAACAGCACTCAAAGAGAGCTCTATCCGATATCTGCACATGCCGCAAGACCACCTCACTGTAAAACATTTGAACTCTGCATTTTCGTATGGTGGTGAATAACTAACTTACTCCCGGTACCGGTACACACCTGGCTTTAGCAGTATGGTAATCGAAGAAGAAAATACATCTATTTTATTTGTTCATTTTTTAATTACAACAAGGCCAAATACAGGTTTCAAATTTGGGTAACGACAGCATCTTCAAATTTGGGATAAAAAATTGAAAATATATTGCAACAAAGTATACGTAAATGCACACAAATTTTTAAAGAAACCCTTAAAAAAAGGAAGGTTTTAAGACTTTCAACCCATAAACTTGCAAAAGTATGTAGATTTTAACAATATGTAGAAACACAAAATCTATAATTTGGGGGTTTTCTGTCATTTTCTGGAGTTTGGAGTTAATGGTATGAAATTGGTCCTGTATGCCCCTCTGCAACTAATCACACATGGACACACCCTTTAAGTTTCAAGATGAATATAGCAGACTATATTTTGTCTTCCAACAGATACATGTACATAACAGTAAGGTAATTCATCTAATAATTCATTCATAGGATTGAAATTCCCCGCCATAAATTATTAGAACAAAAGTTGACAAAATGGCCCCAAATCATGCAGATAATTCATTATTTCTTTGTTATTCTAATGATTTTATAGCTGATCGAATTTATCTGAATGGTTAATTGAATTTTGTTCACATAATTGGAGGCGATTGAATATTTAATGGGTGGTACACTTATTACAGGATTTACCTCAGCCTATAGACCGGAGTCTACGCTACTCTATACTAGCAATAATTCTAAAGATTTGTACCAGCAGTGGAACTAAATACTTGCATTGTACAGGATTACCTCCCCTGAATCAATGGTAAGCTCACACATATCCCACTGGAACTTGTTATCACTGTTAATTGGTTAATTAGTTTTATTTGCTGGGGGAGATGGGGGAGTTCAAGGAAGCAAATAATAGTACTTTTCTGTACTTCCCCCTCTCCGCCAAATCAACCTAAGGGAGCTTCTTGAAATTAGGGCATGAATAGCATATAGCACCATATATCCAAATGGGATAGTCACTATGCCCAGTGAAGTGTTCTGATCATCATGGATAGAAGTTCAAATTGGAATGGCATATGCCATTCCCTGCCATTCCCTCTGTGCTATTGTATTGCAAGCCATATGCCCTCCTTCCTTCGAAAATGGATGCCAGGGAGTTCCTAAAAGTTCCAACTCTGCACACCATGCTACACCATTTGGAATGCCTAGCTGGCATTTCCTGGTGTATTTTCTTTGAAAACTTGCTACCAATCAGTAACATGAAAATATGCATGCGTCAAATAATAAAACTTCATTTCAGGATCATACTTTTAGAAATTTCATTAAATTAAAATCTCGCATTATTCTTTTGTGAATAACTTCTACAAACAATTTTGCTGATGAAATTCTTAAACGCATAGTTTGGTCAGTAGGTGCAAGCATTCCAGGTGAGAAAATGGAAATGAAAATAGAATTTTTGCAAGAATCCACGCAGTCACTTTTAGCTAAAAGTGAAATTTCAGGAAATGTTTTGCATATTATAGAATTCTAAAGTTCTATTTCAGGATTTGAAGTGGCATTATACATGTCATACACATATTTTTTTACCAAAAGGATTCATTTCACAACCGGAATTATGAAATATTCATTAAAAAACGATTGTATGGGAAGGTATGGGTTGACCCTAATCTATTGATGTACATATTACCAAATTTATCACTGATTTAAAACATGCCTCCAATGTTGCAGCATAGGGAGAATCTTAAATTTACTATGCAGGAAAATTTGCAGTCGAGGCCCAGAGCAGGTCACGGTGAACTGCACACTCTGTCCGAGACCAACACTGGGAAGACCTGATTGTATACCCCATGTAGCCCATCAGGTTCTCAAAAAACAATTGGAAATCTGATGGCATCAATCTCAGGTGCAGATAACTATTCTATAAGCAGCTGAAAAGGGATTTATCTCCCTTGTTCCACTAGAGGGCACTTTCACAAAGTAGCAGAGGCCCACATAATTTGAGTACACTACATGTATTTCTTCAATTTTTCGAACAGCATTTATAGACTTAAAAGTAGAAAAAAAACATTTTTTTTTAACTGAATACTGTGGCATGGATATATGGCAAGCCAAAGTGCTTTTTATTCGAGAATTTCCGATATAGGAATTGAAATTTCCGATATCGGAAATTCATGTCCTTCAATTTCCGATATCGGAAATTGAATTCTCGATATCGGAAATTCAATTTTTGATATCGGAAATGCAAACTGTCACTGAATTTCCGATATCAGAAATTGCCGTTCTAGTTTAAGTAAATCTTCCAGAGCTTTCATTTCCGATATCGGAAATTCAGTGACAATTTCCGATACGGGAATTCTATTTCCGATATCGGAAATTGAATTCCCAATATGGGAAATTCTATTTCCGATATCGGAAATTGTTGCTGAATTTCCGATATCATAAATTGTAATTCCCGATATCGGAAATTCTATTTCCAATATAGGGAATTGCAATTTCCGATATTGGGAATTCAATTTCCGATATCGGAAATAGAAATTCTGATTCCTGATATCAGAAATTCGAATAAAAAGCACTTTGGCTTGCCATATGGATATGTTATTTATCCCAACAACTGCAAAGACAGCTAGTGGAATTTGTAGAATGTTAGCAGAATTTCTCTCTGCAGATGCCTGAAGTTAACTTTTGCTGTCTGAATAATAGGGTAAATCGTTATGAAAATTATTGTAGAATATGAACACAATGTATATAATGAAAGGGCCATCGGTTCATATGTAGAAAATGTAATGAAAACCCAAGTGGTTGAAGTCCCCTTTCGCCATGTCACGGCCTTCACAAGAATACTGTACAAAGACGCGTCATCCATGCTTTGATGTTGAAATAATAGCAAATGCAGGCCTGCAAGTGGCTCACGGTGAAAATATAGGAGGAAATTTGCCAAAATATAGGATAAATATAGGAATTTTCTAAACAAAATATAGGAAAATAAAGGAAATAAAGGAGTCTAAGACTGGTCACTATTACATTGTATGTTCCGAATCTAATAGTTTTCTGGTGTTTAATCACATGATTTCCACTGAATGCGGTCATAGTGGTGGTGATTGAGGAGACCCATTCTGCTGCTTGGTTCAACAAAGAGAGATTTAAATGTTTTTATATTTGCCGAGAAAAGCGAGGCAAAACAAAATTTCTGAAATGTATTTCCTCATGCCAATTTAGCTCATTTCAAAGAATTTGTGGAAGTTTTCATGAGAAAAAGTCAAAATACAGGAAGTATAGGAGGTTTTGAGTTCAATATAGGAAAATATAGGAATGACTAAAAAATATATAGGAAAATTAGGAAATATAGAAGGCCTGCAAATGGCATTTGCAGATCCACCGGTAACGACAGAATTCCCTTCTTGTTTGATCAGCATGTCTCTCAATGCATAGAAATACGCCCGCTGATGTAAATTTCAACTTGGCCGACAGGTGGCGACAAGTAGAGGCAGATCAGCATGAAAAACAATCCAAAGCGAGATCTTTTGGCAAGGTACCCACATACGAATTTGAAAAGAATCTGTCTGTTCAGTTTTTCAAAAAGTTATTGTCCAGAAATAAGATTTCAACTTGGCGCCCAGGTGGCGCCACCTATAGGTGGATCAGCGTGAAAACCAATCCCATGCGACATCTTGAGGCAAGGTACTCACCAAATTTGAAAAGAATCCGTTCAGTTTTTCTAAAGTTAATGTCCGGAAATGAAATGAGGTACCCAAACACCAAATTTGAAAGAAACAAAGTCAGACGGACAGACAAACATGCGGATGCACACACGGATGGACAGACCCCGATACTATAACAATCCCAAGTGAGATCTTGAGTCAAGGTTACATAATGTTACATGAACACCCAATTTGAAAAGAAACAAAGTCGGACAGACAAACATGCAGACGCACGTAAGGATGGACAGACTTCGATACTGTTGTCCCAAGAGCGTCAGAAGACCGACAGACACTTCCTTTGATAAAATCAATTTTCAAATAGAAAGAGTGGAATAGTTTCTCAAAATACATTAAGGTGGTTCATGCCTAAAACGACGTCGGCGGCGTCATTACACAGGGTTATTTCCCCTGTAATCAATCTTCCAACGTCGTATATTGCCTTTTCTGATAAGAGACGTTACCAGGGGAGGTAATGGCGTCACAAATATTAGACATGTGGCTGTCGCCATCGGGACCCCTCGGGCCGGGCCCAGAGCAATTGTGGAAATAATGTTTCTGACCCCAACAACTCACATATTTGGGGTGGGCATAATTTTACCTGTATGATATAGATCATGGACAGACAAAACAATATAGCAATAGAGCAGTGATTACCTATAGTAGATGTAGTCGAACGATTACTGTCTATTCACAGCAATCCACACAGGTTTGTGTGAACTCCTGAAAAACACATCCCATGGCACCGACTTTCAATAGGCTTCTGGTACTGGCTGTATTAAACAACTGTATTAAGTTTCATTGTTGTGAGTGAAGGACTTTTTGAGATAATGTGTTTACAAGGATATGGACCAACAGACATGTATAAAGGGGCAGAACTCCTGAAAAACACATCCGATTACCCCGACTTTCAATAGGCTTCTGGTACTGGCTGTATTAAACAACTGTATGAAGTTTCATTGTTGTGAGTGAAGGACTTTTTGAGATAATGTGTTTACAAGGATATGGACCAACAGACATGTATAAAGGGGCATAACTCCTGAAAAACACATCCGATTACACCGACTTTGAATAGGCTTCTGGTACTAGCTGCATTAAACAACTGTATGAAGTTTCATTGTTGTGAGTGAAGGACTTTTTGAGATAATGTGTTTACAAGGATAAAAACAGCCAGACATGTATAAAGGGGCATAACTCCTGAAAACACATCCAATGGCACCGACTTTCAATAGGCTTCTGGTACTGGCTGTATTAAACAACTGTATGAAGTTTCATTGTTGTAAGTGAAGGACTTTTTGAGATAATGTGTTTACAAGGATAAAAACAGACAGACATGTATAAAGGGGCATAACTCCTGAAAAACACATCGAATGGCACCGACTTTCAATAGGCTTCTGGTACTGGTTGTATTAAACAACTGTATGAAGTTTCATTGTTGTGAGTGAAGGACTTTTTGAGATAATGTGTTTACAAGGATATGGACCAACAGACATGTATAAAGGGGCATAACTCCTGAAAAACACATCCAATGGCACCGACTTTCAATAGGCTTCTGGTACTGGTTGTATTAAACAACTGTATGAAGTTTCATTGTTGTAAGTGAAGGACTTTTTGAGATAATGTGTTTACAATGATATGATGGACAGACGGACAGACGTCCGGACGGACGGACAGACGACGGAGGCAACGACAATACCGCTCGGGCAGAATCTGCCCGAGGGGTAAAAACTATGGGGATATGGTTACTCAAAGCATTTTATATATAAAAGTATATCGAAGACCCCCCACTTTTTATTTGATTAATAAAAAGATCACATGGTGGGTAGCTGTGTTTAAAATATCAGCATAGGTCACCAGATGATTTTTAATTTGGGAGAGCATTTCATAGTCTGAAAATGTAATTTCCAACGTCATTCAGTCGATGAAATGCCTAATTCAAATACAAAAATCGACCATAGAGGTCCATGTCCCCCGCTAGCAGCACCAGTTATGGTGGATTACATCCACCATAACTGGCGCTGCTGCTGCGGGGGCCATGGACCTCTATGGTCGATTTTTTTTTGTCGATGATATCTCATATCATTGATAAGAGTGAGATTTGAAAATGGAGATATCGCTGATGAGCTTAACATAATCTAATACAGCGGATGGCACCCATATTGGATTATGCACACATAAAACATAATACATGACTGTCCTCTCACTAAGGTCAAGGGACTCCCCAAGTTTGAAGTAGATCAGTTGAATCGTACTCCAGCTATTGTCCGGACAAGATTAAACTGCTTAAAATCCAATGAAATCCAGTATGGCCGATGGTGGCCATATTGGATTAAGCACGTCCTTGAAAAACAATCCTAATCCTCCTCTCAACAATGTCAAGGCACTCCCCAGGTATGAAGTAGATCGGTTGAATCGTTCTCGGGTTATTGTCCAGACAAGATCCAACTGCTTATAATCCAATATGGCTGACGGCGGCCATATTAGATTACGCACATTGCTGAAAAACAATCCCAATCGTCCTCTCACCAATGTCAAGGCACACCCAAAGTTTGAAGTTGATCGGTTAAATCATTCACGAGTTATTGTCCGGACAACAAAATCTAAGATCCAACCGCATATAATCCAAAATGGCTGACGGCGGCCATATTTGATTACGCACATTGCTGAAAAACAATCCCAACCGCCCTCTCACCAATGTCAAGGCACACCCCAAGTTTGAAGTTGATCGGTTAAATCGTTCACGAGTTATTGTCCGGACAAGAAAATCTAAGATCGACTGCTTATAATCCAAAATGGCTGACGGCGGCCATATTGGATTACGCACATTGCTGAAAAACAATCCCAACCGTCCTCTCGCCGATGTCAAGGCACACCCCAAGTTTGAAGTTGATCGGTTGAATCATTCACGAGTTATTGTCCGGACAAGAAAATCTTACGGAATTACGGAATCACGGAATTACGGAATCACGGAATTACGGACACCGGTGTTTCTAAGTCCCCCCCCCCCTACTAAGTAGCGGGGGACAATTATTGCATTTATGTTATACTTTCTGGTGTTTCTAAGACCCGTGGAAGTTTCTCTATATAAATAAACAATACTTGTGGATATATATCCGTATACATTGACTTCTTTGCCTTGTTGTGCAGAAAACTGATTTTTCATGATTTCGGCAAGAAACGGTTGACATGGTGATATTCGCGGCTACGTACATGTACAAAAAAATCTAGATCAAAGACCATCATTTTTTTTTACGTTTTATTACTGGTCAACACCCCAGCTACCCACAACAAATTATCAGGGTTGGTCACTGGACATAGTTTTGAGGTATGAACCACCTTAAATTTGAAATAATTGCAGGGACTTTTGGTAAAAGTAAAATCAAAGCTATTTCTTATAATAAGCACATTTTCATGCATCTGATATTTATGAATGGGGTTATACGAGATGTTGTAAATTTGTGGTGACCCAACAGAATAAATTCCCAGTGGCGAATACAGGGCCGAAAAAAACAACAACACAATATCCCAGACAAGTTTGAAAATAAAATGTCATTTTCAATTACATGTGGGTTTTTTTAGACAAGCTGTAGCTCAACCACCAACATGCAAACTCAAAATACAGGATAAAATTATGGGGTCACGGCCTCAATTTTGCATAATATGGGAATTTGGTATATTCTAATGATTTAATTGTACTTTTATATATGGGATAGGATTACGATTTCCATGAAAAGAAGAAACATGCAGCTTCGCAAAAAGATCGAGCCCTTTAGGGTGGCACATCATTTGAGGTTGCACATCATTGAAAAGACAATACATAAAAATATGGTTTCTATATCAGTGATGTTGAGGTTGGATTAAAAGAAACCATATTATAAAACTTGAAATAAAGATTACATTTCTTTTTCAAAGTAAGCATATACAGCGCATAGTTAGGGACAATTGACTGTGCAATTTGGACCACGGAACTTCTTGGTGTAACTTTGTGTCATGATACGTGAATTATATAATCCCTTTTCTGACAGAGCTATTAACAATGTAATAGTTGGAGTAGAGGTATCATTTACAGTATGGAATGGGACACCAGCCTTGTGGGTGAACCCTCCCATTTGTATGCAAATACAAGAATATAATGACAAATGTTTTCAATCATACATGTGTAATGCTACATAATAATGTGCACTGGTAAAACTGGGACACCACAAACTCAGTTTTAATTAATATAATAAGTTAAATGTGTGGACACAAATATGGTTCATGTAAAAGCTTTAAGCTAAATCATATGATTTGGAATAGAATGATTTGATAGCGAAATTGAAGGAAATTTTGTCCTTCATTTAAGGCGACACGAAATTCAAAACTGATAGAGGTTCAGTACTGCGGGATTCCCCCGCCAGGTTATTTAATATTGTACTTCTGAAACAAAATAATGTCATCAAACTACATGTATTACTATAAGTAATTACTATGAAGTATATATTGTAGGTCATTTGTTGTGTGTGTGTATATACAATGTACACTACATCTCATACCTAATAGTAGGTTACTTTCACATATAAGAGATATAAAATTTGAAATATGAGGGTATGGGGTCGGGCAATGCATTGAATAAGTGTAGAATGATGTAAGCTCCCAGAATATATGAGGGTATATGAGAGATAGAGGGTGTGGCTCTATGCCCCCGGGGGTGAGGACATGCTCTCGGGGGTAGTGGATGGGTTGAATAAGTGTAGATGGCGGATGGGTTGAATAAGTGTATGATGATATATAAAGCTACTTGAATACAAGATGGTATGGGGTCAGGCGAAGCTTAGTTTAAGAGATATAGGGTGGGGTTCAGTACCCCAGGGGTGGGGATATGCTCCCTGGGGCAGTGGATGGGTTGAATAAGTGTAGCATGATCTAAGCTCTCCGAATATACAAGAGTATGGGGTCGGGCGAAGCTTAGTTTAACAGATAGAGGGTAGGGCTCGGTGCCCAAGGGGTGGGGACATGCTCCCCGAGGGTAGTGGATAGGTTGAATAAGTGTAGCATAATCTAAGCTCCCATACTATATCAGGGTATGGGGTCGGGCGAAGCTTAGTTTAAGAGATAGAGGGTGGGGCTCGGTGCCCCAGGGGTGGGGACATGCTCCCCGAGGGTAATGCATGGGTTCAATATCTGTAGCCCGATGTAAGCATTTGGAATAGATGAGAGTTCAGGGGGTCGGGTTGGCCTTAGTTTAGGAGACATAGGTGAGGCCGAGAAGCTGTGTCAGGAAGTTTCTAAGTCCAAAACTTTAACATTTACTTGGTCCTGGTGTCCCAGGGGTGGGGACATGCTCCCCCAGGGTAGTGGATGGGTTCAGTATGTGTAGCCCGATGCAAGCATCTGAAATATGAGGGTTCGGCGGTCGGGCAGGCCTTAGGATCAGACTTTAACATTTACTTGGTCCTGAGGGAAAAATTTCTAAGTCCAAAACTTTAACATTTATTTGGTCCTGCAGATAGACAGACAGACAGATAGATAGATAGACAGACAGATAGACAGACGGACATCATTGTGGCACCTATATCGAGATTTCCGCAGCTAAAGCTACGGGCTCGATAAAAAGTACATCCTTGCTAATTTGCCAGTGTTCCATCATTGAGGTCCACCCGAGCCGTACAATGGCCAATACACGAATTGCCGGTCGTCTAAAAGTGGCAAAAATAAATATTTATTGCTCCTTTTTCAGGAGGAAGATTCAGATACAGCAATGCCATTAACATGGGCCTCGGGGTAAAATCACTGCCGTAAGTTTGTTTATAGACAGTGTCCGAAGCTGACAGGGACCTGAAATATCAATGAACTGTTCTAGAGTGAAAGAAGTCTGAAAAATCATGTAAAAAATCATTTGAAATAACTTTTTTCAGTAATTTTCAGTCCGTGCCTATACTTACAGCATGCGTGAGGAAAAAGTTTACTCGTGGCTCGCATTGCACTATGGGAATGAAACATGGCGGTTTTTGCTATTTTCAGACGACCGGCAACGTGTGTATTCCAAAATCCTTTCACAATTGTTCACTTTAAAGGTTCTACGAAATGGTCCGCACACCCCATATTTTTTTCATGCTAAATTGTTTTAAGAGGTTATATTTAACATTTAATAGTCATGATAGTCGTTTACTCTTGTTAGGAATGGTCAAAGTTGATAAAAAACGAACTTGAAACCCTGCATTTCCATGCCTGTTTGGAAACGGCGAAGGCGGTGACCTGCTGACCCAATGATATCTGAGTCTGATTACGATCAGTTGTAACCAGCAGTCATAGCGAATGTTCTGTGTGACATTTCCATTGTGACGCCAACTACTTCACAAATCTAAAACGTAATACCTTTGTTGAGGTCATCCTGATGTCATCATACTCAATTGTTGCACAATGTCCGTCACAACAGGATGTCCGACACAACCTATTAATCAATATTATACGACGTGATCATTATCAATCTGACGTCATGGGTCACAGGTTACGGCTTCAATACGTTTTCCATAACATCTGTTTTATCGCGTTAAAAAAAACGAATTTTATGTCATTTTTCGTGGAAAAAACTAACTTTTTCTACACACAGCTTCTCATGTTTTCATGCATAGTGTGCAGGGGTATTTGGCAGAACCTTTAAAAGAAATATTTTCTTTTTTCATTCATTCAAATATCCATATCTTGGCGGATGCGAAGAAACTTGCACCGTACAGGTGAGAACTTGGATTTGTCTCGAACCGCCTTTTGGTTAAAATGCACTTAAATAATGTGACGTGTATCACAAGCCACGCCACCTTCACAGAATTCTGGCCGATGAACTTGGTTGTTAATTCCGGATGAACACTTGAGGAATTAATGACAAAGACCTGATACATGTACACGTAGAATATCATCCAATCCCAATCAACTATCCAGAAAACATATCAATCTTCATTCCAGTTTTTCGTTCGAATTCGCTGTATCATTTTTTTCCTGAGATTTCATCATTTTCACTAATTCCATCATAAAGTCTCTACGAGCAGACAGGGGCAAGTGTGGCATTCGATATGTCTGCAGTTCATTACCATACGAGGTATATTTGTGAGGGCCGCTCTCCCCCATTATGGATCTCAGTGCTACATTTCTCTGCAGCATTTTGTTGTAGAATTCTACACCACCTTCGGCAATGTCAAGTCCAAGTTTTCCCGCCTTCAAATCTATTTTCGCGTCCCGTCTGCGTTTATATGCATCTGTCAATGATACATATGATGCCAGACCGAGTGATCCTACGCCTGAATACAGCAATAACCGATTACCAAGACGAGTTCGCAATTTCTGTCTGAACATGGCATCCAAGGAGACTCCTGCTAAGTAAGAAAATAAAAATGTCAGAGAGGCAATTCCACCCTCTATATACACATGTTGAGTTTGAAGAGCGTACACTTCTCTAGCGAGCACAAATTTCTTGGCAGAATCGCTGAGCAGCATTGAATCAGCCAGAGCCTGACCAGATGGTGTCTCCCAGACCACAGACTTATTATTCACAACATTGTTTTCTTGCTCAACGTCATGCACACTTTTGTATCCGAAATTTGCCGGAATTGCGATGACGCCACCATGTGGGCCGTGGACTGAACCTTTGCTCACAAGCTCTTGACCAGAAGATGCGAAAAAACTGACGAAAGCTTCGTTCCTTTCACTCAAGTCCATCAAATCCAGTACCTGACAAAAAAAAAAAGGAATGTGAACAATAGTCCGGTTCGGTGAAATGGTTATGTCTATTCGGTTTGAGATTAGTCCTTTTGCTCTAGGACGTATCCTTGGTCTGAAACATGGCCGTTTTGCTTTGATGTGTCTTACCGTCTGGCATGTTCCCTTCTTGTCAGGTATGTGCCCATTTGGTCTATGTCCCTATGATTCGGATGGGCCCTTCTTGTCTGGGATGTGCCCTTTCCAGCTGGGATGTGCCCTTTTCATCAGCGATGATCCCTTGTGGGTAATGTGACCTATTTTCTGGGATGTGTCCTTTCCATCTGAGATTTACCCAATCTGATTAAAACTCAGATTTAATAACCACTCCTCTATCGGACATGTCGCTAATTAAGATCTGGGACAGTCTATATCTTAGACCTGTCACGCATGTCAGACTGGCGACCAATCACAGTCCAACTTCAACAGTCGAATAGGTGCCTAGCCGAGCAAATAATAGTCTTCAGTGATTGCTCATGGAGAGCAAGAACATCGCGAGCCACCTGGGTTGGATTTTTTTTCACCTCGTTCACTACAGAAATAATTGGATGGGCACCTATTCACCCGTTGAAGTTCGACTGTGATTGGTCGCTAGTCTGACAAGCGCAACAGATTTAAGATACACTGTCCCAGATCTTAATTAGCGAATGTCCGATAGAGGAGCGATTATTAAGTCTGAGTTTTACTCAGATAGGGATTTACCCTATCTGTCTCGGATGTGTCCTTATTGACAGGGATGCGCCCCTTCCATCCGGGATATTCACTTATTATATAGGATGTGTCCTTTCTGTATGGGATGTGCTTTGTCTGGTGTGTGCCAGTTTTGTATGTGATGTGTCGATATGCTTGTTTCGTCTGGGATGCACTGTTTTTCTCAGATGTGCCATACATGTATTTGTCCGGTCCGTGTACTTATTTCTGTGATGTGTCGTTTTTGTCTGTGATGTGCCCCATTTTGCTGGGATGTGCCACTATATGTGTCTTATCTCAGATGTGTCCTTTATGTATGGAATGTTCTGTTTTGTTCTGGCATGTGCCAGTTTTGTCCGCAATGGGTCTTTATTGTCTGGGATGTGCCCTTATTTTTCTGTGATGTGCCTTTTTTTCAGAAATGTGCCCTATTTGTCTGGGCTGTGCCCTTTTTAGTCATGGATGTGCCTGATTGATCTGGTCCTCAAAGGAGAACCATCTTCATTTTACCCAGCCAATTTCTACGTTTCCACTTCGAACTTCCCTTGATATATGTGGACCCCTTCAATGTTCAAATAACTTATAAATAGACACGAGACGTCACTGACCTCGAAAAAAATTGAAATTCGAAATAGGTCGCACAAGAGCGTTATTGATTGGCTGACCTAATTAGAGGGCACCATATTAGGAGGAAGAACGCCGCTGATAGAGGATGATGTCACTCTATGTGACTTCACTCGCAATCGATGTGTACGTTCTGATTGGTTCTTCTGTCGTTAGCTGGTGAAATTTACACCTCGGATTTTGAACGCTGAAGGGGTCAGATAAATCAAGGCAGGTTCGAAGTGGGAACGTAGAAATTGGCTGGATAAAATGAAGATGAGGAGAACTGGCCTGAACGTGTTTTCCTCTCTGCACATCCTTCTTGATAATTTCCTTGTGAACTGACCTTTTTCTGTGGGATTAATCCATTTTTTTGTCAGAGATAGAGCCTTTTTATTTCCCACCAACCAACTATAGGGCGTCACCATTAGATACGTCGGGGCTGAGGTAAACTTACGTCAGAGTTGAGGGAGAAGAAAGTTCTGAGTTGAGTGGGAGTAACATCAGCATTGTGGTGAAGAACCTGTGACGCTACCGGAGGCGTCGCCTCTGTTAGGTTGCATGGAACAAGAAAAACATCACAACCTAAAGCGCCTCGCTTTCATGTACTAATAAGGCGGTGCCCTATGATTCTTCGCAAAGTAAACACGTCCCAAATTATCACATCCATTGGATTATTTCAGCTGGGCTTCGTGTTTAGCGTGAGTCATAGCTCACCTGCACACAAACACTCGCGTAAATTCATGTCACGAGAGTGATTTTTAGCTCTGACACATAAACTGTCCTATTTTATATTGTATTATATTGCAACCACTCGCATGACTTTAAAATACCCTCTCCTAAATATTTTGACGTGGGTTATTTTTAGCTCGCGTACTTAATTCTAAACACGAAGCCCTGTTTCCGTGGAACACCTTATTTCACCGATAGTGCAAATTGCTTAAGTAAAATGGTGTTGAGATGTCTCCTTTAATGTCTGGGGTGTTCTCTTCTGGTCTGGTCGTGATTTACCATTTTTGTCCGAGATATGTCATCTTTGTCTGGGGATGTGTCCTCTTCAGTGGGATGTGTCCTTTCTGTCATGGATGTGCAGTCTTTGTGTGGGATTTGAGGTCTTTGTCTGGGATGGGCCATTTCTGTCTGGAATGTGTTCTTTTGGTCTGGGATGTGCCTTATTTTTGGAGGTGTGACCTTTTCTGGGATATGCCCTTTTCGCCTGTGATGTGCACTGCCCTATTCTGGGATGTGTCCTTGCTGTCTGGGATGTGTCCTCTTTTTCTGGGATGCATGGTCGATACTTTGTGTAAGAACGCATTGTGCAGCTGAAAAGGGTCACGTCTAGACGCATTGTTGAGCTCAGACAGGCTATTGTAGGCTTTGTCTTGTGCGTTCTTACACCAAGTATAAACCGATGTGTCCTTGCTGTCTGGGTTGTGTTCTTTTTTTTTGTCTGGCATGTGCCTTTTTGTCTATTATGTCCTTATTGGCTTGGATGTGCCTTTTTCATTTGAAATGTGCCCCTGTTGCAGATTTTGCTTTTCATCTGTGCTTCTTTTGTCTGGGATGCGCCTTTTTTGTCTGGGATGTGCTCTATTGTCTGAGATGTGCTCTTTTCATCTGAGATGTGCCCTTTTAATCTGGTATCTGTCCTTGTTGTCTGAAATGTGCCATTTGTTGTGAATGTGTCCGTTTTCTCTGAGATGTTCCGGTTTATACTTTATGTAAGAATCATGAGACAATACATACAATAGCCAAGTCTGGGATACAATGGCCAAGGCTGGGGACAACAATGTGTCTAGACCTGTGCCTTTTCAACGACACAAAGACCGAGACAATAGTTCCTACATGAAGTATCGACCGATGTTCCCTTTTTTTTATCTGAGATTTGACTTTATTGTCTGAGATGTGTCCTTTTTAGTTTAGTGCATGCTCCTTTCGTTTGGGATGTGCCCTTATTTTCGATACTTACATTTTATATTAAGTATCCTTATTGACTGGTATACATGTTGGGTATGTGCTCTCATTTTCTGGGGTGAAATCTTTCTGTCTGGGATGTGCCTTTTACATTAATGTCTGGTATGTGCCACTGTATGTTTTCTTATCATCTCGGATGTAACCTTTCTTTCTGGAATGTGTCATTTTGGTCTGGGATGTGCCGTTTTCCTGGAAAGTGCCCTTTTCATCTGGGATGTGGCCTTTTGTCTCATATGTGCCCTTTTTGTCTTAAATTGGCCCTTTTGGTCTGGTGGGAAGTATCCTTATTATCTGAGTTGTTCCCTTATTGTCTGGGATGTTCTTTTTTCTATGTGAAATACCCTCTTAGTCAGGAATGTACCCTTTTTGTTTGTCCAATGTCCTTATCGTCTGGGATGTGCCCTTGTGGTTAGGGGTGTGCCCTTCTGGTCTAGTTTATTCTTTGTTGTCTTGGATGTGACTTTTTGGACTGGGAGTCTAGTCTGTGTAGTTATTGTCTGGGATGTTTCCTTATTGTCTGGGATGTGCCTTTTCATTGCCTGGAATATCTCATTTTTCTGGGATATGTCCACTTTTCCAGGATGTGCACCTTTTGTCTGAGATGTGTCCGTATTGTCTTGGATTTTTACTCTTTGTCTGAGAAGTGTCCATTTTGTCTGGGATGTGCTCTTTTCATCTAGGATGCAGCTATATTGTCCGAGTTGTGCCACTTCCATCCAATATATCCCCTCTTTTGTCTGGGATGTGTCGTTTCAATGCTGAAAGTGTCCTTATGGTCGTGAATGTGTCCTCAACATCTCGTTTTTAACCCCTTGACATGTTAGAGTTGAGTAGAACTATTCCAAGGACAACCAAGGACAAATGTAATCAAAAAACATTTGAGTGTGCAGTAGAGATGGAGCTCTACTGCCTTCAGACCAAGAATGTCTTAGGGTGAAATGTGAAAGTTTTTGGATTTTCCATTTAATACTTTGTATAGGTCGAATATGAATGGAAGTATCGGACTATCCGAGTACTTTCTCCACTAGAAGGTTTTAAAAAGTTAGTATTCCAAGTCAAGCTAAATAGAGTTTTATAGCAACAATAATGCATCATGGGATATCTCCCAGTTTTAAAGCAAATGATTGGTCAGTTCAAATATTCAAGAAGAAATCCAGAATTTTCATTGGCCTGAGAAGAAAATTGGATGAAAATCCAGCCAATCGTAGAGATTCTATAAAATTTCATTCAGATCTGAAAACCGTAATAGCTAATCTTTCCTGGATTATGAAGTCACAGTACAGAGTACAACGTAGGGCCAAACCAATGCCAAACAAGGGCAGATAAGCAAAGCAGAATTCCATAACAGAATTTGGCTGGCCTACAATATTTTCACGTATCTTTGGGAAATTGCAATAAGGCTGACAACTATAAAAATAGTTGAACAAGACGAAATAAACCTTAATCACTAACTAACCCATAAAGAATACAAAATGGAAAATACAAAATCTTTGCAGTTCACATTTTTAAACAAACCTGGTCTGTCAGGGACTGGGTCTCCGGATCCAGCTTGACTTCAAATCCATTCTCGTAAAGCTGTGTAAACTTGCGGTAACGAGGGAGGCCGTATGTGTGGGGGTAGGCCCAGACGCCATATAGAGCCGCCGACAGACCCCCGACTATAACCTGTATATGGTTTGGGATGGCGTTCGGGCGACTCATCTTGGTCTGATAGATGGAATATAACAAAAGAGTTGAGGAGGGATTAGTAATGTTCTACTCAAAATAGGTGTACGGCAATCCCTCTAATAATTCAATCACAGAAAGTGAAATTTCCACCGCAACATCCAGGGGTGATCAAATTTTAACAGAGCAGATCTAATGCTGCCATTTTATAGTGCTATCCCACTAAAATATCACGCCATAGGCAGACATGACACCCCACTCAGTCACATTATACTGACACCAAGCGAGCCAGTCCTTGTTCTATCCTCTTAATGCTGAGCATAAGCAAGGAAGCAACAAGTTCCATTTTTTTAAGTCTTTGGTATGACCCGGCCTGGGATCGAACCCAGTACCTACCACTTAACAAGGCCGTCGCTCTAACCATTAGGCCACTGCAGTGCTGTGCTTAAGTTACAGACCTTACTACCAGTGAGTGAATATGATTTAATGTCACTTTCATCTATACTTCAGTCAATCATGACATTGAGTCCTATTCCTTTTCACACCCGGTACCTTACAATGACTACAAGGATTTCATTAGGCCAGTAGGAGGAAAACTCGCCTGTTTGGTTTGGTTTGGTTTTGATTTGGTTTCATTGGGCACAATCTTAATAAATTAATATCCTATCAATGCTCCCCAATGGCAATCATATACGTCGCTGGGTAGGATCTTACTGATTTCAATTGAATTTGATGTCCAGAGCACCCAGGGCCCCAGGTCAAGAACATTTACTAGTCTTATGACATCACGGTGGCATTTTAACTACTTTACTTGCAGTCGGCGAGGGGGGGGGGGGGGGGGGTAGGGCCATCGTGTTGGCTTCAACCCAAGGTTTATGCCAAGGATCAGTCCATAATTCTACCCCGCATTATGGTGCCAACCTTGCGAGAGGGCGGCAACATCAGTAGATACCCTGCCAGCATAGCATGGCATGTGATTCGGCTGAGCGAACCACAAAACACCTACCATTATGTTCCCTTCGCAGCACTATGTAGAGCTCTCAGGATTGGTTGACACTCGCGTTGATGCAAGCCAGTTAGATCCTGCAAACGACATATCCATAAGGGGGAGCAGATAGGATTCAATTTTAATTAGATTGGATTGGACCCTGCAGCATATCATGATGGGCATTGGTCATACAGGGTATGCTGCGCAACACGTTTCCCCACACCCTACATCCCCCTATACATGCTCCCTCGTACCGATGTTGCATTGAGCGGACTACTCTGCTCAATGCAACATTAGTTAACATTGGTAAACAGGTTATTTTGCCAGAATGGGGTCTTTTACTTCTCAGTGTTTGGTCTGCTACTGAAATACTTAATGATAAGCATGTACTAGAGAATGAAATGAGCAATTCAAAATAGTCCTGCTCGTTTCTCAAAATTGACCAGGCACAGTGCTTCAGGCAGTCCTCTTTAACCCACAGTAAATACTGGGTGTTCCATTCGATTAATTCATAGAATCCATACAACTCCTTACAATTCCATTATCATTGATCACCCTTCAGGGGAGCTAATCTCAGTCTTTATTAGCTCCCGTGATGAGTGATAAATGATACCTCTGATAACATAAAATAAAAAAAAAATTAAAAATAAAAAATGTGCAGAATAAATAGACCAAACTCTACACACTTTTCTGTTTGGCCTCACTGTGCCATGGGCAGACATGTTTTTCCCGTGAAAATGCGACCCCAAAAAGGGATTCCCCAAAAACGAGGCTTGGCTCAAAGAAGTTGTTGACAGTACTACTGTCAGCAAATGGAACAGCTGATCTATTGTTATCCACTCTCAGCGAAATTTGCTCAAGGGAATAGTGAATCAGATAGTTTCGTTATTCAGGAAGTCCACGCCTCATCACAGGCAGCTGTTCCGCCCTCCTGGGGGCAAGCTCTCATTAAGACTTAAGTTGAAGAGAAATATGGAAAACTCTTCGAATATAAAACTAAATATTCAAAGCCACTGTTTCTTGAGTATTTGGTGATGATATTCATTTCACAAAATTTTCAGAATTTTTCAGCGAACAGAAACAAATATATTCGCCAAAACGAACTTTCAGCAATGTTTACAAAAATGTTGTAGTGCCCCCCAGCAATAAACAGCAACAACAACAAACCCCAGACAGTCAGTGGAGGGAGGGAAAGTTAAACATCCATTCTTTTGTTCTCGCTCAGGGTGAACTTCCACAATACCCCAAAAGGAAACAGTGGAAAAATAGATGAAATCATGGTACAATGATCTCATGAATGGTCCAGTTTTCAACACTAATTTCCAAGTTCAGTTTCGAGAAAAAGAAAACAAGATATATGACAACCCATTTTCATTTTCCATCTATACCTTTTTGAACAGTAGCAACAACCAATCGTTGAAGCCACTAAGCCTGTCACACAGAAAACAGATCAGAAAATTAATCGATTTGACATGCGTTGTTCATGGGCGCAGACATGTTTTCTCCGCGAAAACGAGGCTTGGCGCACTCGCCTTCCACGGAAATTACCGAGGCGCCAAATAAGGGAGAAATCGCTGAGGTTTCCCGAATGTGTCTGTGTCAGACGGAAGTGAAGGAAGTCACTTGTTGGAAAACAATGGAGTTTTACCCTCTGTTTTATCCGGATTTTACCAACCATTTATGCCACTGAGGCGGTTTTTAACTTCGTAATGTTTTATTTGAGACCCTGATGTCTTGAAAACATGTCAGCATTTTTTAGATTTCTCAGCAAACGAAGGACTGGGAGGGGTGCTAAAAATAGGTCAGATGTCGGAGATAGTGTCACCCCAGGAAAACATAAACTGAGCAAAAATCTGCTCCATTGTAAAGTTATTTTATTGGATGGCACCGATTTGACTGTTGATGTCCCAGTAAGTATATTTGTACACACTAGTAAGTATAATTGTAAATAGCTGTGTCGTGAATTAGGTAACGCATTACTTTGCATGGGTGTATTGACCACTGAGTGAGTGATCGACCCATGCAACTTGCAAGTCGGCCAGGGGATTAACAACATTGGATTAATGATTAATCCCATAACTCGATGAGAAAACAGAAGTGCTCGGGGCCAGGTGCACCTCTCAGTTATGTTTTGAGCCATCGAACAGTGCACCTCCTGCTTAAGCCACGTTTCACTTTGGGAAATTGCGGAATTCGGAAACGTTGTCGAATTCGGGAACAGTTGCCGAATTCGGGAATAGTTGCCGAATTCGGAAACAGAAAGATTGCCAAATTCGGCAACGTTCCCGAATTCACAAACATGCCTATTTGATTTTCAAAGCAAGAGCGACATAGGACAAAATACACGTTTTTTCACCTGTAGTGTAGATAAAACGCCAGGTAGAATTTCCGAATGCCAGGATGAAATGCCACAGAAAAAGGTGCTGTCACCTGTTGGTACAATAAAATTATATCCGATCGCTAAGATGAACACCCGATCACATTTTATGTGAAATAAAGGTGGATTTGGGCCTCAAAGTTGTTGATTTTTTTTCCGAATGTTCCCGAATGCAACAACGTTTCCGAATTCCGCAATTTCCCGAAGTGGTTTAACATGGCTTCGTTCGTTCTAGTTCAATCATGAACGTCGCTCGCATGGGCTTACTCCGTTCAACTCAGCCCATTAGCGAACAACGGTGCAGATTCCCCACATATTTTATGGGGGCGCTGTGGACTCGATTTTCTCGGAGTTCGTCCGGCTTTTAGCTCTGCTGTGGCTAGATAAACATCTTACAAATATTCTACGACATTAACTTCAGAAAATCTTTGCGAAATAAAGACAAATCTGACCTTAGACGACCAACATCAGTGAAATCCAAACGACGACAGACTGCGCGTGCGGTTAAGGTTCGAAAATTACGCGCGGATACATGTTTTCAAAAAGTGGTATCGTGCACGGAAACGGACTGAATTGAATCCGCCCAAAAGAATTAGATTCCAGCGGACAAGAAACCGCGATGGAAATATAGATAGAAATATATATATAAGTTCTCTTCCCACTCTCTCACCAAAAAAAGTAGTGGCGTTTAATGAGCAAACGCTGCATTGACAGATTTAACAATATTACAGGCCTCGAAATTTGGCGCGAACGAAACGATCGTTCGCGTGTCGGTTACGCAAATCTGAAATGGCCAGAACGAAAAATCGGTTACGTGAATTCGCTTCTTGGACATATCATCTGGTAACAAAAGTCCCAACATCTGTGTAAACTTTGACCACATGACGTGTGTCTTTCAGCATGTTTTAAAAGCGAAACTAAGTCGCAAACTCGACCCTGTCTGTATCGAATTTGTAGACTACCACGTGGCAGGCATGTGTCTGTCCGCTTGCGCAGACTGTTTTGTCTATCCTCGGTTCAGGGCGGGCGTAATAAACCAATAGCGGCCAGTAAACAGCATTATCAAACTTGAACGTGTTGGAATGTAAGGGTTACCCGCAAGCCTCCTCGCTCCGAGGTTGTTGCTCCGTGGGAAGCTCTGCACAGAGCTAGCAGCAGAGGTGGCATGCGGGGCTCATCGCGGAGGAATTATCTCGGAGCGCGGAGCTTGCGGTTAACACTCGTTGTCACTTCCGCCATCTCTAAATTTGCAGGCGGCGTGTTCAACTTCTCAGACTTTTCGATCAGGATTTTAATGGAATCAGAAGGAAATGGTGAATGAATTATACAGCCAGAGTCACAATAGTCAATCATGAATGGTGGAAGCGATTTACGTGTACAATCCCATTCCCGTATGTTAACCCATTTGTCTGTTCAGTCGCTGACCACGTGCTGTGGACAGTCTTATATCACTCCCGAGTTGAGTTGTACGGTACTGGTTGACGGCACACTGTTAAAGTTACGTAACCGTTTTGCGAAACCAATTGGTTACGTAAAAATTAACATCGTAACCGAACAATAGGTTACGTAAGACAAAATTACCGTAACCGATTTTTCGGTTACGTCAATGAACCAATTTTCGAGGCCTGATATTATATCATTTAAACATTTATTCACATACTGAACTGTACACAGCTATTTTCATATATTAAGGAGGGCAATATTCTGGAATCAAAGCAAGTGATATTTTATGTGATCTCAATTCGTAGAATTTGCTTTTCTTTCCATCGCGGTTTCTTGTTCCTGGAATGCATGCTTTTGAGCGGATTCAAATTCAGTCCGTTTCCGTGCACGATACCACTTTTTGAAAACATGTAACCGAGCGTAAATTTGGAACGTTTTTCACGCGCGCAGTCTACCGTCGTTTGGATTTCACTGATGTTGGTCGTCTAAGGTCAGATTTGTCTTTATTTCGCAAAGATTTTCTGAAGTTAATGTCGTAGAATATTTGTAAGATGTTTATCTAGCCACAGCAGAGCTAAAAGCCGGACGAACTCCGAGAAAATCGAGTCCACAGCGCCCCCATAAAATATGTGGGGAATCTGCACCGTTGTTCGCTAAGGCGTAAAAAAAAAAGACCTGTGTTTCCGGTAACCCGACCGACCCTAGATTTTTCTGCCGACCCTAATATTTTTTTTCTTTTTTTCTGACTGATAATTCTCGCAAATGGCCCCAAAAGATGGGTAGACGGTAGAGAGATTGAGACGGACCAAGTTACAATATATATTATCCAATAATATAGGCGGGCCAATGCTTGGATAGCCTTTTGATCGACATGGGCTTACGTTTATTTCAAAATCATCCTCGTCCGGCATCTCTCGCCCACCAGCGCCATGTTTTTTTGCATTCTGGGAATCCACGAAGTCGGACTCCGTCACCCATAGTGCGATTACTGCTGGCGCGAGGGTTCCCGATTCTCCAGCGAACTCTCCCGTGAAGCAACAACCACAAATGCAAAAAGACGACTGTCCGATGATTTTGCCATTGTTGAATTTGATCGATTGATGCTCATTCTCCTGATAAGTAAAGATAAATTGGGCGTTCTCCTGACAAGTAAAGACAAATGGGGATGAAGGAATACTACCAGCTGCTGCCTTTTCGTGGCAGTTTCATAACGCGACTTGCCTACGCTGAACCACGCTGAACATGTTCTGCACGGGCCACTGCAGGCAGCCAGTGCCGTAGACGATCTATTCTATACGTTTTTGTCGAGATTTCGAACTGAATTTTTCGTAAAACATTAAAATTTCACACAGTATATCAACTCAATTATAGTAATTATATCCCCAGAGTACCATGTGAAGAGAGCATTTCTCAATTAGATGTGTTTTTTTTAAAATTTATTTTTGAACATCACGGACAGCATGTTATACTGTACAGATTAGATAGACTATTGTCATCCTGGCCCTGATAACATGGTAGCCTATGGTGATGTGTTGTCCTTACATAAAAAAGCTGGACTTTTTAATGTCTTTTTATCTAGCAAGTAAATCAATGAAAACCCAAGAAGATTCTGGTTGAGGCCATGGGCCATTAACTCCAAATCTTTTGGACATTATGATTATATCTCAAGAACAAAACATTCTCGCAAACTTTAACTGGGCTCACATCAACTAGAGGATGAATGGATTTGTTTGTTCTTCTACCCACCTAAATCCAAAATGACCATTTACCTCAATTTTTTCAGACCATGGTCTTACTTGACAGAAGAGAAATATTTAACTCAATCACTTATGTATATATTTACACAATATTTAATTCATAAACATTTATGCATAAATGTCATTAGTTCAAAATGGAACTCTTTCTGGTTGTGTAGTACAAAGAACAGCGTAAAATAATGCTTATTCCATTAGCCCCCATATAAAAAAAATTCAAAAAAAAAAAAATTCCCTACCTACCTACCCTATTTTTTCTGATGCATGTTACCGGAAACACAGGATTTTTTTTTTTAGGCCTAATGGGCTGAGTTGAACGGAGTAAGCCCATGCGAGCGACGTTCATGATTGAACTACGTTCGTTCCTACTACACCATATATTCTCTAAAGCCCGGCGCACACGAGAGATATCAGCTGAGCTAACGGCCTCAATTGCCTGTCAGCTCAGCGGCTAGCTCTCTTGTTGTTTCAGCGCACACGGTGAGCAAAAGTTTCAAGAAATTGATTTCAGTTCCCGCATAACGTCTTCTTCAAGTCCATTTTGAAGAGTCGAGCGTATGAATCGAGTGAAAATAACATGCGATTCATTGGCTGGTCCGGTAAAACTGCTGAGCTGTTGGCTTGCGTTCGCCGCACACGCTGAGGATTTGGCCTCGCGAGGCGAAATTATCAAACAAGTTTGATATTTTTCCCCCGGCCTCGCGAGGCCAAAAACTCACCAAAAACTGCCCGCACACGAGAGCTAGCCCCTGAGCTGACCGGCAATTGAGGCGGTCAGCTCAGCTGATAGCTCTCGTGTGCGCCGGGCTTTACTTAACTGAACTCCGGGACAACACAGCTCTATCCGGCAATAAAACTGCCCCTCCTCACACACTGTCCACTGTTTTTATCGAGTTTGGCAAATAGTTTCATTGCCATGAAGAGCTGATCCGTCTGCAATCATCTTCAAAATCAACGGCTGATTGAAATTGTCCTCCGTTATATTCGTATGTGTCACGTGACCTGTACAAAGATAATGGCGGTACCTATTAACTTGTTTGAAGACTGATTGCAGACAGATCAGCACTTCACGGCAATGAAACTATTTGCTGATTTCACATGCTTGAAATTGCCAGAGATTTCGGGCGAAATTAACACCTGTCGATGACAAGAAATTTTACATCAGACAGGTTGGAAAATGAGTTGAACCGCAGCCAGGTTTTTTTGTTTTTGTTTTTTTTTCTCTGTATTTCCAAGAAAATGGTAAATCTCTCTTCCAGCCTTATCAGGTTAAGTATGGCCCATTGATATGTCTTGTTAATCATGGTGAGAAAGAGTGAAGTCTTGACCTATTTCTTGTGTTCACAAGCAGTTTAACTATGTGACAACATACTCCAGATTAGTGCACTGTATGATGTAGAAGCTACATTAAGTGGAACATTGGAGCATTCAGCAACCTCATTTCTGCTACACTAATCGTGTTTTCTAAAAGCAGTGAAATTTTGCATTGTATCATCAAAACATGATTTGTGCATTTTTATGCTGAAATTGCATTAAACATCGGTCGAATTCACCAAAATGAATTTGCCCTAACACAATTTTTCAGGTTATCATAGAGGCCATAGTCGCAATGAAAAATTCTACTTCACAGCGCTTTCAAATAATGTGCAAGGTATTGGAGATTTTCTTCGATTCTGAATAGATTTCCTGGAAATTTCAGAATATAAATGCACAAATCACATACTGCACTTCACTTCCCTGAAAATGAATAGGCCTATATTGCTGAAAAAAAACAATTTTGGAACAGATAGGAGTGACACCCTGTTGTCGGGGAAAACTGGGAAATTGAGACCCCCTAGCCTGTTTTCAAGTCCTGGCTAAAAGCCTGAGCTACTTTCTGTTCGATGTGCCAGGTATATCAGAAAAGTTTGTCGTAATCAAATGATAGCATATCCATGGTACATGTAAATGTGGTATTAACGGATCGGTCACATGTACCCAGGCATTACAATGTGCCGTGAAATAAGGGGAGATCAGCAAGAGATCTATCAGGTTGAAAAGGTTAAAATTTCAGGGGGTGGGGGGGGGGGGGGATACAAGCTACATGTATTCTAGCTCATTTAGCAATCGTACACTGGGTGACTTCTTGGACAAAATCATTCCAATGTATTTGATCAACTTCTAAAATCGTTAAAATAATGAAGTTCTAAAGAATGGATTATCCAAGCCCTTGGTCAGTTGCACCTTTTTGCACTCATACTTGCACCTTTTCCCCCACACTTCAAACCTCCTGATGTGCCCTTTCAGTCCTTTTCACCAGTCCTTCATCAGTCCTTTCTTGACTGGAATCCGAAAATCCGACCAGCATAGTGCAATGTTGTAGTGTATGAGGGAAGGGAGATAATCCGTCCGACGGTCCCATTTTGCATTGTATTCTGCCGATCATCGGTCTTATTCCAAATTACTGACGGAATAAAACGTTTGTCCAAACTACATAAAGATTATTTCAGTGAGTGATCATTCGCCGTGTGTTGAAATAAAGTTAACATGGTACATGTACAATCTAACAATTAAAACTCTTTCACAAAACTTTTTCTTCTGAAATCCAAGTCTTGATTGCGAAATTTATTTTCTTTTTTCCAACTTTTATCGTTATGACGATGACTTCAAGTTTTCACTGTGGCGGAACAGAAATATCTTGTCTACTCCTTTCGAACCTGAATTTTCTTTTCTGTAACTGAGATACATGTACATGTAATAATAGATGAATTCAGATATTAAACTTCTTTTTTCCTGTCAGTGCATATTATTGCATTTAGGACAGAAGGCATTTAAGTATTTGGGGGGGGGGGGTACATTTAGCACAAAAAACAAAAACAGATTCTCGTAGATTCCCACAAGGTGAGTTTATGGGAATCTAATTGGATTCTGGTATAATTTGACGAAAAACGAAAAGCGAACCATCCTCCAGATATCCTCACCACAGCCCTTTCATCCGCATGATTGCTAACCATTTTGTCAACTTCCTGTTCTAATAAATTTGATCACCCTCTCTCTGATTTTATGTTGGAAAATTACACTTCCTGTGGTTAAATCATTAGAAGATATCTCATGAACACAGATATATATTTGGTATAACTGACCTAATCTGTTAATTACCTTCGTCCATGTAATTAACACAGAAGTATTGAGGGATATATTGTGGCAATATAATCTTGTATTGTGCTATAAAATCAGAACAATGAAATGTTTATTGTACACGTTTGTACTTGTGTTATCCACTATGTTGTCTCGTAATAATATTGTATGGTCATCTGTTGGACAAGCTATGACATGAATACATCCATCCATCCATCCAGCTGTCTTAGTCATTAATTTGTCACAGCCTGACTGGTTAGACTATAATTAAAGTAGACTGATACAATAGTATTGTAGGCACATGTGGTGACCTTGATCTGGTATACATGTATTGTTCTAGTCTCATGTTTGTAAGCTGTAGATCACTCTGGGGCGGGAATATTTTTTGCATGAGTGGTGCCATCTTCATTTTATCAAGCCAATTTCTACGTTCCCACTTCAACCTGCCTTGATTTATCTGGCCACCTTCAGTTCAAAATCCGAGGTGTAAATTTCACCTACGAACCAATCAGAACTTGCACACCGATTGTGGATAGAGTGACATCGTCCTCAAGTAGTGGCATCTTTCCTCCTAATATGGTGCTTGTATTGGCCTAATACATGTACATGTATATGGGTCAGCCAATCAAGAAAGCTCTTCTATGACACATTTCGTCTATTAAAATCGATGTTACTTAGACTAATGAAAAGGAATCGTTTGATTATCGTCACCTTCTCTCCAGACTACTCCGAAATAATTTGGCCGTCCCTTTCTTTGCCTTTGAGGTGAAAGAACTCACAGCTATAGGTATACCTAAAGCTGAGATTGGAAAGGTCTGATAAGAAAAGATATATCAAGAATAAGATACAAGATATGAATTGATAAGATAAGATATGATAAGATAAATTTATATTGTAAAAGTCATATGTGTTTAATATATAGGTCTAGGTTCCCCCCAAACATTTAACTGGAGAATACGTCCGATTAATAGTACCTCATTATCATAACCATGATCATTATTCAGGGGACAAACTTACAGGAGTTATAAATTATAACCCCCACAAGTGATTATTTCAAAATATTCGCTGTTCACAAAAAGATGATATTTTGGCCAGTAGTGAAGTCATGAAGTGTAATGATCTCTGTTGATTCATTAGACTTTGCCTGTCATTATGTTTAACAACCTTCATGATTTCAAGTCACAGTGCATTTGATGCATTCATAAAACTAACATATTACATGAGATTATAACCTAGAATGATACATATAATCAGCTTAAATAGCTTTGCATCCCAGATTTTCCCCTCAATTATATATATATTTCTTCTGGAAAAACCAAGACATTAAGTTTGTATTACTTCAGGCCACACTTGGTTTTGAGCAGGTGCACTCATTTTTGTTTACTCCGCAAATTGGCATTTAAAGTTTAATACAAGGTTGGAATGTTGATATAACAATTATGGCCTAATCCAATCTTCTGAGGGTAGCCTTGCCATGTTTTCATTAGAAGATCATGTTTAAATCCCTCTGGCCTACTCTTTGTGACATTTCCTTTCACACACATTTTGTGGTTAAATGGGCACCACAACTTAGGCCAGTTTTTTTTTATTTCTTGGTTTACGGGTTGAAGGCCCCAAAAATTTGGGTCGGTCGGGGGAAAAAAAATCTCCCTAAAAAAAATTAGCACAACAAAAAATTAGATTTTTAAATGTTGAAGTAAAATTATGGCCGGTATCTAGTATGCAGGACAGCTGCCTGCTGAATGTCTGATCAGTGATAAAAGCTTGCATAAAACAAGAAAACGACATGGAAAGTGAATTGTTGGACGGAATCTATCTCTTATTTTATTCCTGAAATGTTCTCATGACACTGTCACTGAAAAAATGTCTACAATCGAAACAGAATAGTTTACTTAAACCTGTCATAGGCTAGGCCAGACCAGACAGGTTAATATTAGACAGGTGGACAGACATACAACAAAGACAATATCCCTATGCCCAAGGGTTGAGGTTAAAAATCATAAAACTGAACTAGCCTTGTATAAATTTGTATATGCCACTTCGAAAATGTCTTGAATAATGAAATTCATATCACATATTACTATTGATGATTGAACAGGTTTCGAAAAATTTGCGTAGAACACTTTTAGGTTTAATACCGATTTATCATTGAAAATTCAATTTAGGCAAAATATATATTATTCGAATATTTGACCGTTTTGACCACATCCCGCTTCGATAACTTTTTCATCTATACAAACCTTGACTTCAGGAGACGATGATATCGCTTCTGTACACTCCTAAGAATATCAAAGACATTTATATTTGCGAGGACGGGTTTTTCTCAGTCTCCTTGTGGGCTCGCACAAACACATACCGCGTGCCAAACAACTGCAGAATCTTCGCAGGAATGTCATGAAGGAGTCATGCTTCCGTCTCCGAAATTGGCAGTTTGAGACGTCCTGCTCTCCGTTACAATCAAACTGTCGCAGTGTTCGGCTATGACATTTCCAATCGTTTCATCTGGATTGGCTCTGACAAACCAATGAAAAGTGTCACTCCCATTGTCTATCGACAAATGCAGGAAAATTCCATTAGCTCCCACCATTATTTCGTCGTCCCGCATACGTCAAGGCACTCTCCAAGCATTGGGAATGCCCAGAAAGCTATACATTTGTGCACGGAATGGCGATAACAACACTTTGCATGGAGTATTTAGGATAGCGCTGCCAAGTGGCGGAAGAGTTGTCTTCCCTCGCGGAGAGCGTTTTTTTTTTTTTCATTGACGGGGAAAATCGAGTCAGCGGAGAAAACAAAAAAGGATCATTTGGATTTTTTTTTTTTTTTCACAAAACCTGTTTTTTTGGGGTCGGCGGGTCCGTAAACCAAGAGAATAAAAAAATCTGGCCTTATTTAATTTCTCGAGTTATTGCTATAAGCTTGAATGTAGTTCATAACTTGCCCAGGTTATAATTTTTCATAAGTTCTCCAAGTTGATCCCTTGATTGGGGTAATTCAGTACGGTAACATTAAAGTGATCTTAAACCCTCAAGTAACGTTTCCATCAAATGAACGACCATTGCGGACAGTGTAAAAAAATATTTATTGTAATTTTTTACGATTTTATTGCACAGAGTAAACTGCAAATAAAGCATGGATTTCTATGGTGATCTGTTGCAGTCATCTAGGTCCAGTGACGTCACACTGCCTCATATATTCATATATTTCAAACTGTTTATTCACTTCCCAATGCTTGATTCAAGCTTTAAGGTGTGTATACTTTGAGTTTCAACACAGACTCACTGTTCCATTGTGCATGTTTCACCAAAATCTGTGAGATAGTAACTCATATTGTCAAGTCAATTTGAATCTTGCATTTAATTTCCCAGATTTTGCACATTTTTGCACATGCACTGCCACATTGGAACAGCGAGTCTGTGTTGAAACTCAAAGTATACACACCTTAAGCTTATATCAAGCATTGGAAGTGCATTCACAGTTTGAAATATAGGTATTAAGGCAGTGTGACGTCATTGGACCTAGATATGATTGCAACAGACCACCATAGAATAGAATGCTTTATTTGCAGTCTACTCTGTGTAATAAAATCGTAAAAAATTACAATAACTATTTTTCGACACTGTTCGCAATGGTCTTTCATTTGATGGAAACTTTACTTGAAGAAGTTGAGGGTTTACGATCACTTTAAAATGAACGATATCTCATGACAGTGCAGGATATTAATTTTCCATTGATCAGTGTATTTTATTACACTTTAATATGTATACAGACATGTGCAGGTCCTATATTTTCAGACTACATGTTCATCATAACCGGTAATATGAATATTTCTGGTTACACAAAGACTTATTTGTCACGGTTATCAATTGTGAATTAGATTTAGGGGTATTTTTAGTGCTGGCCACATGCTCAATTGTAGGCAATGAATGAATGGGATTATAGCCGGAGACTTTTGTATTATCAGCTTGTTACACATGTCTGTTTGTCATCGAGTAGTGTGTGAACCAACTACCTTGACTAATGAGCCATTTGCCATGTTTACACTGTTCTCCATCACAGGTTTTGTTTGGTACAGTGTACATTGTTGTACACCAGTAATCTAATTAGCACAATGAACCAAAACGATCATGTTCAAATAAAATGTACATGTAGGTACATGTATTGTCATTGAAATTTTGATTCAATGTTCTTTCTTTGCATGATCCATCTCATGTAAATGCGTACACAGCAGTTGGTCAAAGAGATCCTATTTGCATAAATTTCATTTAATAGTTTCTGTTTACATTTTCAAATTTCTAGACTGACCTTGACCTATTTTCACAGGTCACAGAGGTCAAAATGTGAATAGTAGTCCTATTTGCTTGTGTTACACAATATCTGAAGAACAGTTTGATTTCGAGTCCTGATACTTTGCACAATATTTACTCATAAGACCCCGAGGTCAAGTTCATGCCAGGCTGATCATGATCTATTTTCAAAGGTCTCCGGGTTGTCAAAATGTAAATTGCAGTCATTTACTTGTGAACAAAATATCTAAGGGACAACTTGACCTAGATGTGAGTTTAGATCAATATTTGGACAACTCTACACTCTTGAGCTTTTAACACGGTTAGTGCTGCCTCCAATTCGGATAAACCAAGATGGTAAATCAGGGGAATACCATCTAGACGAAATGCTATGAAAACTTCGTGCGAAATGTTAGCCGATATTCTACGAGATCTCATAATGAGCCAATCACAACAGTTTCTATCTTTTCTCTCTGATAATGATTGATGTTTAGTTCACGGAGATTAACATATTCGCACGGCACAATTGATATTTTCTACTCATAACAAAGCCAGATTTTTCAGCGGGAGTATTTCTTTGATCTTTACGGTTTACCACGCACACTGTCTGGAAACAGGGTACGAAATAGCCCTTTGCCCGGTTGCCCAGGGCAACCTAAATTTTTTTTGGGCAACCAAATTCTGTCCAAATTGCAACGCATTTGGATGTTTTGGTTGCCCGTGCTTGCCGATGGGCAACTAGAATTTGTTTGTCTATTTCATACCCTGGGAAATGATGCCATATTTGGATACTGTTTCAGGATAATGTTTACATGTATATATTAGCCCATGTGCTACTGTGTGTACTTACTGTGGGCGTGATTTTGAAATTGTTTCACCAAGCTAGCCACCTAGTCGTTTTCAGCCTTGCCGGTCATATCACGACTGTGCCTACATGTGCCAGAACATACGGTACGTAGTTCTCACAGTTCCTATTACCCTGGACACTGATCAGCCCAGCCATTACAGCACCTGGTCACCTATCCAAGTATTAACCGGGCTTAACGTCGCTTAACTTTGGTGATCTGACGAGAACTGGTGTGTCCAACGCTGTAAGTCGTACATGTACCTATGATTATCTAAGCTTGAGTGTGGAGCTCCGCCTCTTTGGACCTGATCCAGGTAAAAGAGGTCTGCCGTGGTGTATGTCGAATACACCATATGCAGTATTTGAAATACATCACAGGTGGCTTGTGTACATTGAATATATTACAAGGAAACAGTGAAAGGAAAATCGAGGAGTCTTTGGATAGTTCAGTCTTTTCGATGAGCAGATTAAGGGCGAGTTGTAAATCACTCTCCTGAAATGCTTTGGGGGAGCTGTCGCTCTCCTTGTCAATTGCTCGCCCAAAACACTACTGGGAGAGCTATCGCTCTGCTGGGACGAACTTTTTTTTTCAAATTTTCTGTTCAACTATTACTAGTATAATTTAAATGGAATATATTTATCAGTTTTATGTAATTTTCAGTTTTTTAATTAATTTCTAATGTACATGTACATGTATGTAAATTATTCTAAATATTTTCAACTTGATATATACTATTTTTCGTCTGCTTCGCAATGATGGCATTGTTTATTTTAGAATATACAATTCAATTCAAATCTATTTACCGGGTTCATCTTTCTCGGACCCAGAATGAACAAGAATGGATATTCCATGGACCTTCCCTTCAAGGTGCCTCAAGATATTACTCTTCGTTACGGAATTGGTACCCTCTACATAGCTGTCAAATGCTTTTTTGGCCGCCCCGCGAAGATTAGGATGTCCGGAGATCTTGTCTGTATACCGTGCACACAGCTTGTACCAGACGAATGTGACGTACTGCCGACCATCCCTCTCCTCGGTTGTAAAACCGATGTGTTGTTGAACGGCTGTTCCCCAGTTGTTGAAAGTTTTCAACTCCACTGTATTTCCTTTCGGAATGCCTGCCATCGCTAAAGAGACGATACAAGAAATGTTCAACAGGATTATCGCTCGAGCAAAAGACGGAAGCTGCATGTCACGTACGCCGATCTCCAGCAGCTCTCGTCGGTACAAATTGCCCGCCCAGAGAAACACGTGCTCGCTGATTTCCCTGTAACAGATGATGAACCAATGATCGTGCTCGTTGTGTCTTAATAAGCCAATCACGCATCACTTTGCAAAAGGTGTTTGGTCAGGACGTTCGCGTTATGCGCATGTCAAAAGTTAGTCAAGTTTATTTCCGGTTTCTGTTTGAGTTTTCTTCGGAGGTACTCGTTGAAAATTAAAGTTTTACGGGAGGCGATTCTATTGTTTTATGATACCATTTTAGCTGGATTTCGTTACAATTATGGGCGAGTGATAAATCGGTCGCCTGGAGGTCTTTGGGCGTGTGTGGGCGCGAGCGCGAGCGATCGCTCGCCCTTCCTCGCAGAGACTGTAGTTGATACACAAGTTAACATATATGTGCTGAATGATGTACATTTGTATATTTTCAGAAGAAAGCAGAGGGGACCAGTTTACTGGAGCAAGTGTTCTATCACCTCGACATAATAGAGAAGGATTACTTTGGTATGCAATACACAGACGTACACAATGTCAATGTAAGTTTCTTCCACTCCAGTTAGTTTGTATGTTGTCAGAAAATCCTGTGTGCTACATGTATGCATTTGTCTGAGCCAGCCATATTCTGACCAAACACAGTGGCCCAGCGGGGTATTGTCATCACATGTCCATCTGTTTTTATACGTCCTCCAAAAGGCGGACGTATTATGTGATGGCGGTTTCCGTCCGTCTGTCTGCCTGTCTGTCTGTCCGTCTGTCTGTTCCTCGTGTCTGGTCTATATCTGGGACAATTTTCTATCTACAGTTCTAATATTTGGTGAGTGGATACCCTACGGGGAGACGATGTGTCGCATACCAAAATGAAGGTCGAGGTCAGAGGTCAAAGGTCACTGGCCTAAAAAACATGAAATCACTGAAGTGTTCGTGTCCGGTCTATATCTGTGAATGTTTTCTATCCACAGTTGCAATTTTTTGTGAATGGATATGCTAGATGGAGACAATGTGTCGCATTCCAAAATTGAGGTTGAGGTCAGGGGTCAAAGGTCACTGTTGCCTAAAATCAGGAAATATTGATCCTTGACAGTTTTCTATCTACAGTTCTAATTTTTGGTGAGTGGATGCCCTAGGGGGGAACGATGTGTTGCATACCAAATGTAGGTCAAGGTCAAAGGTCAGTGTGACCGAAAAATCAGGAAATCATTAAAAATTTCAATTTTTTGTGAGTGGATTCAATAGGGGGAAATGAAGTGTCGCATACCAAAGATAGGTCAAGGTCGAAGGTCAAAGGTCACTGAGACCCCAAAATCAGGAAATTATTAAAAATAACATTTTCTTTGTGTCAGTGGATACATTAGGGGGACATGATGTGTCACCTACCAAAATGTAGGTCAAGGTCACTGTGACCCCAAAATTGTGAAATTGTTAAAATCATGATTTCTTAGTCCATTGAGAAATTACGAGGGGCTGTTTTGTCATGTACCAAAATTTAGGTCAAGGTCAATAGTCAAGGTCACTGTGACCCCAGAATTAAGGTCAATGGTCAGTGTAACCTGAAAATCAGGAAATCATTAAAAATTACTAATTTTTTGTTAGTGGATTCGATTGGGGGGAAATTAAGTGTTGCGTACCAAAAATTAGGTCCAGGTCAATGGTCACTGTGACACCAAAATCAGGAAATTATTAAAAATAATATTTTTTTGAGTCAGTAGATACATTCGGGGGACACGATGTGTCACATACCAAAATGTAGGTCAAGGTCAAAGGTCAAGGTCACTCTGACCCCAAAATTGTGAAATTGTTAAAAATCATGATTTTTTGTGTACACTGAGAAATTATGGGGAGACGGTTTGTCATGTACCAAAATTTAGGTCAAAGTCAATAGTGACTCCAGAATCAAGAAATCTTTGAAAATTACTTTTTCTTGTGTCAGTAGATACATTAGGGGGACATATGTCACGTACCGAAATGTGAGTCAAGGCCAAACATCAAGGTCACACTGACCCCCAAAATCATGAAATTCATAAAAATCATGATTTATTGTGTTCATTGATACATTGTCATTGAGGGAAGACGATGTGTCTTGTACCAAAATTTAAGTCAAGGTCAAAGGTCATGGTTACTGTGACTCCCAAATTAGGAAATCATTAAAAACTTTTTTTCCCGCCAGTGGATACATTAGAGGGACATGTGTTACATACCAAAATGTGGGTCAATGGTCAAGGTGACCCCAAAATGAAGAAATCATTAAAAGTCACGTTTTCATATCCCTGTCGTCATGTATTGCAATGTTGCATTCAGTCCATTCATCTACTAACATTTGTTGTCCATGCGATATCTCTAGTTTCAAGGTATGGAATGGTACCAAACTTTGAGTATACCTTTAATATTCGCATGACAAAGAGGAGCCATACATTTTGAGATCAATTTATCAAAGGTCAATGTCACAGTCCCCCAAAACTGAATCAAGTTTACATGTAGCTGACGTGTTAGGTTGGAATATTCAGAGTTCTCTCCCCTACATGTATATGGCATTTGTCCTGTGGAGTTGTTTCCCATTTTTGAAGCAGCTACATTTAGTTAAACTGTTGTGAAATAAAAACCATACATTTACTAATTTAATGGGGAAGGGTCCTTTATGAACTTCATACATGTTTATTAACTCAAGAACAAAGGTTTACTTCATCACTTGCTTCATCCTTCATCAAAAATTCTCTCGTCGGAAAGGAATCCATTTGCAGGAAAACTACTATTTTCTTGTCTTTGACTATTGTCAATTTCAGTGTGGGATATGCGAGCTCTCGGCTCAAGCTTCAAGGTCAAATAGTTACAAAGAGATAAGCTCATTTTAGTTTATCATTCAAGATGTGATATATGTTACATTCTCAGAAGCACAAAATTGTAGACCTTTCTATTGATTGCTAGCTACCAGTTGGAATCAAGACTATTAAACAACCTTGAAATTTGGACCAATGTAATTCCAGATATACGGGCGTATATTGAAGCCCCTTGGGCTCTTGTTGTTTTGTTTTTATCGTTACCACCATATCTCAAGAATGACGATGTTAAAACTCCAAATTTGGCTCGCACATGCTTCTGGTCAAAATAAGCGTCGTGAAAATCTTTCAGATTGACCCATTTTTTCCAGTGCTTCGTTTTTAGCAAGAGTGATAGCTCACCTGTGGACAAACACTTTTATACTGTCACATTTTATATTGTATTATATTGCAATCACTGGCCTGACTTTCAAATAACCTCTCCTAAATATTTTGACTTGAGCTATTTTTAACTCACGCACAAATTCTAAACACAAAGCTCTGAGTTTCTGGGTTACCAGTTCAAAGCTTTTTTATGACCGTAATCTCAAAATAACCAAGGCTTACTGATGCTATACCAGACAGTCTTCTGGGTATGGGCTTCTGCTAAAATTGGCTTTGCGGTACTGTCATCATGTACATACGTCTGTCAGTTTTCCCGTTACCATATCTCAAAAATGACTGCCTATGAATCTCAAACTACAATCACACATGTACATAAGGTTGCAGAACAGAAGCCAAATGTTAATGTTAATCTCTGGTTTTAATATTGCCATCAATTGTCCTGAAACCTGATGACTTAGGCCCCCTACATCCATGACAATAAAATCCCACTTCTATCCCTTGATGCAATGCAGGCCCCAACATCGATGACGATTAAATGGCTGGTGGGGATCGTTACACGATTTAATTAGCCTGTCGCCTCCCTCATGTAACATGACATCAAATTAATTGACAGCGCGAAGTCCCTGAACAGACGGAAGAGCAAGCTTTAATTTGGTGTATCGGGTTACATATAGGACTTCACGCCTTGCGGCACAAGTACTGTTTGTCTTCGTGTCACATAAGCGATGTTAGATTTCTGGATAAGTGGTCACGTATCATGCCGATGAATGAATACACAATTCATCACGTGTTTGAGAGAGATACAATACGTCATCAGGGTTTGGGACCATTGCTTGTTCCTTGACCATGTTTACTAAGATCCTATTTAAATACATATAAGGCAGAGGGGTTCTCGGAGATTTGCACAGTTCATGTTTACAGTATGAATTGAGTTTTTAACTTAATTTTGCCACAACCATACATTGTATAACGTTGGCACAACACCACCAGAGTGACCTGTATGATACTCAAGCATTTGACTCCAGTGCAGCCAATGTCTCAAGCATGATCAGATCCTACAAATCTGATAGAATCAGCTATAAACCTGATAATCAGTAATAACTGCGCATTGCATTATCAGCTCAATTCCGCATTTGGTGGTCAAATGTTGCTGAGAGATTATGCTGTCAAAATTTGCCACAGGGAAGATCTTCACATTTAGTGGAGCCCAATAGTAAACAAGGTAATTCAGAACTGGTGATGTGTAACTTACTGACTAAATGCATGTATAATTTCAGCACTGGCTAGATCCGACGAAACCTATAAAGAAACAAGTAAAGAGTGAGTATTGCACATTATTTAATCATGTTAAATTGAATTCTTGATATCAGCCCAAGGTTCGAATTTAGGAAAATTAATTACGTGCACATCAAGCTGAGGTGTGCACCCTTTAATACCTATAACATTGTGTTCTGCCAAACTTTACATGCAGCACAGTTGAAAATTCAGATGCATTTGTGTATGTGTGCACTCGTATATAATTTCGAACCCTGCCATGCCTGCAGCCTCATGCAATTTTACCATATTTCATGATATTACATTCCATAAATGGAGCTAATAATGCACATGTCGGGATGTACATGAGTGTACAGGCAATAATATTAACTTTGATTAAATATTTTACGCCTCAACAATTTTCCTCACTTCAGATAATATCTTTAATATGCACTCGTATACATGTATGTATACATCCTGTGTACGTGATTTCACACCTTACTATAATATCATATCTTCATATACAAGTCGTCTTCTCCATTCGCACTTCGAATTAGCTTAATAATGTGTCTAGCACTGTAATATCACTTGTCTTTATTGCACCATGTATGCGTCCTGTCTGTGTCTTGTGTGCTGTCCTCCGTCAGAGTTAGATACAGGGTCTCACAGCATCCTTAAAAAGGACACAACTATAAATCAAATGACCATTTTTCCACAAAATCAAATGACTTTATTTTAGAAAACTCATAGATTAAAGTGAATATCAGGGGCAAAAGGCACAGTAGTTTGTGTAGAACACCAAAAGAACACAAACTGACAATGTTTTGGCATGTTCAGCATCATTTGAGTGATATTAGCCATTTTGCAAAATTAGTTTTTTCAAATAACGACCAAGCTATTTTCAAACAAGGACTTTGGCGAAAATCCTGCATCTAAACCCTGTCCGTGTTTTATATGGTGGATGGAGAATGTCTGGTTCCATTATGCTTCAAAGATTTCTTCTTTGAAGCAGCGGGAATGCAACTGAGCTGGATGGTGCTTAGTCATGTTAGTTAGTTCGTCGCGATATGACTGAAATAATGTTGAAAGCGACTTTAAATCTTTTTCACCCTATCCCTCACTTGAATTAGCCTAAAGTTTTATATAAGCCCACCAGCTCTGTTTGAAAAAATTTATAAATAGACACAATGCATGTACCTCATTGGCCTCGAATTCATTTGAATTTCAAAATATGCCATATGAGTGGGTTATTGATTGGCTGTCCTGTGTACATGTACCTGGCCACACCTACTGCCAGTGTTCGAATTTAAGAAAAATTTGAACCAGTCCACCGGACTGGTGAGCCAAAAATGTTACCAGTCCGCAAATATTTTTACTAGTCCGTTAATATTAAATAAAAGATCATGTGGGAACATTTGTCATCATGAATATTTTGTGCTCTGTTATGGTTGCTACTAAATAAGAAATTAATAATTGTACATTTCTTGAATTTCTTGAGCGCTTGTGAAGATAATCACAGACGACACACCCCATCGGCTAAACTTTGATGGCGACTTTGACTGCACGTGTCGTCGCGAAAAACACTGCTTCAACAAACGCCATTTCAAGCCAAAAATCAGTAGATTTCTTTCGAAGTTGATGGAGAATATGTTTAAAATTATCCTGGTAAACATGATCAGGTCGACTGAAGCGTAATCATGTTGCTGATTTCTCGATTCCCGACCTGGAATTGGGAGCTTTATTTTCTGAAAAGATCGCCAACCTGCATTGCCATGCTGCATTACAGTCACACTTTACGGTATGCTGACAGCGTTCACACCGCTTTACGGTTGTTGTTGCTGTCGTAAAACGCGGCCGTGGTCGTGATTTCGTTGGAAATTTTTTTAGACTCCCACAATTTATTTAGACTCGGTCGAGTAACCGAAAACAAACATTTCGTTTTTCATTCTTTACAAATTGTGCGGAGATATCCAGAGAAATAGTTTACACAATGAACTGAAAGCTTTTTTGTTACCAGTCCGACGGACTTGTTGTTCAGTCACTCACACCAGTCCGTTTGATTTTTTACCAGTCTCGGACTGACGGACAGGTGCCAAATTCGAACTCTGACTGCCATATTAGGAGGAATGAGGTACATGTAACAACTGAGAGAATACATAACAGAACACACAGTCATTGGGCATGTTTCATTGAGTATGGAGGGGTCGAAATAACACCTGTCTATACCTGTCTCTACCTGTCTCTGACAAGTGAAATTTGTGAGAGACAAGTAGAAAAATAATCTACTTGTCCTGGGTGACAAGTAGAAAAAGTAGTTTGAGATGTATTTTTTTCTTTAAAAACGGACAGAAACTGGGTTCCTAACAGAGACTATAACATAACTGAATATTTTTTCCTGTGAACAACATTTACATCACTTTATTGCAACATTTTTTTTTGGTTGATATTTTAGTGTTCAAGTCGAATTCTGAGGAGACGAGTAAAAAAAATTTCTCACCTGTCACCTGAGACAAGTAAAAATTTTTTTCTCCAACATTTCGACCCCTAGTATGTTCTGATTGGCCTGTCTCCGATTTGTAGATGAAATTTACATTTCAGATTGAAGGCTTTTGTTGGTCAGATCTGTCAAGTGTAATTCGAAGTGTGAAGCCCCGTGGGGCTTCTGGGGATTGACCTGGGATGTCGTGCACACTGCAGGTCATGGTAGAATAAGCCCCAGCTCCTCAGAGAGCTTGTCGTAAGAGGCGACTAACTGAGGCACCCGTGTGGTTCCTGGGTATGAGAAGGAATAGGACCCTACCCGTGTGGTTTCCGGGTGTGAAAAGGAATAAGACCCAACGTCGTGATATGACTGAAATATAGTTGAAAGCGGCATTACATGTAAATCCTATTCACTCGTTCACTCACTCGAAGTATGAATGGAGAAGTGGACTTGTTGCACGAAGATGTGATAGGAAGATACCTGTAGAAGCCAGCATGACTGTGATGGCTGATTATTGATGACAGACTCCAGCAGGCTTAGTAAATCCCTGTTACAGATCAATATGGCTATACATATTCTACATATAGCCAGCCTATTAATCGTCTTTTACAGGTAACAGCTATATGTACAGTCATAGCAGTGTGAAGTCTCTGGCTACAACACTACTGATGACACATTACAACATGTGGGCTTTGTGGTGTATCATGTTTGTGGGCTGGTCTTATTTCACATAGCTTGCAACTCAAGTACACATACATGTATTAAGGATACTGAGCCCTCCAGCACTCACTTTTACACACAGTGACACTCTATAGAATTTGTCTTTATACAGCTAAAAGAATACCTCGTAGCTATGTTAATGTCAGAAACTGAGTTCCGGACAGATACTATAACATAACTGAATAGTTTTCCCTATTTTCTTCACTTTATTGCAACATTTTATTCGTCGATATTTCAGTGTTCAAGTCGAATTCTGAGGGGACAAGTAAAAAATGTGCTCACCTGTCCCCTGAGACAAGTAATTTTTTTCCTAATATTTCGACCCCTGCTGTTGTAAGATGTTACATTTGACATTTAATAGTGGTAATTTTGGGAATGATCGAAACCCTCCATTAGTACCACACCTGTTTGGAAACGGTGAAGGCTGTGATCTGCTGACCCATGTCATCGGAGTCCGATTACGATCGTTCGTAGCTACCAATCATAGCTATTGTTCTAGGTGTAACAAATCCATTGTAACACCAACAACGTCACAAAGCTAAAAAAATAATGATGCCCAGTTGTTGTACAATACAGGTCACAGTAGGACATCCGACACAAACGACTATCGAAATAATACGAGGTGACCGTAATCAGACCCTGACGTCACTGGTCCGAGGTTATGGCTCCAGTCCTTTTTTCATCACGTCGTTTTTTATCGTGTTAAAAAATTCGATTTGATATCATTTTTCATAGAAAAAAAAATATCAACTAGGCTGAAATTTTGAAAATATCAATACACATGTAGTTTGCAACTTCTGAAACCAGTAAAAGTTTGTTCAAATCTGTGAACGTTGTGTGTGCAAGGAAACAAAACAGCTATAATTTGGCAATAATAATACCAAGCCCACATTCGCGACTGCTCAGCCTATTCCGTCGAAGTCATAATACCTCGCACAATAATGGTGTAAGGAATTTACAGCTCACAGCACATGCTATAGGATGTGTTTCTGCTCACATAGTCCTCGTATTACTCCCATAATATAGATAAAAAATATATCCAAATGAAATGGATATTCCCTTGATTATACCTGCGGAGGATATCTTCTAATTTGAGGTGTTTCTCCTGGTTTTTCTTTTCGAGCTGATCTCCATTGGTAACGGAAGTCATACAGCTGACATGTGCTGTTCGGGGTTTCGTGAGTGTGATTAAGTGTTAATCAGGTGATTGAATTATTAGAACGAATTAATAAGATGTCAGTCTTACTCTTATTAACTACATGTACATGTATATACCGACACATTCACATGTCAGTGTGACAATGGGGACCTGTATGCAAAGAGATGTGTCGTGTATGTATTCGGATGACAAAAGGTGGAGCACTTCCTGTGAAATACATGTATCTGATTGAGCATTTATATGCAGTGATGATGTGCCTGTTCTTTAATATGTATACATATATTCCATGTAACTAAGCATATGAATCATCTCAAGTATTTAAATGAAACACCCCAGATTTATATTGATCTTTCCACATGTTATGCATGTCTGACGCACAACGTGCTAAAATTGACTGTTTTGATGATGACAAATTTTAGCTGACCAAATTCAGTTTGACCAGTATGACCATGATACATGCCAATGGCCGAACAAAAAGCGAATATGATCACTTGCAAATGGGGATGTTTGAATGTCCCCACTGACATGACTGAAAGCCTCTTCGATATGGACCTGGTGTGAATAACAAAATCATCACACTTTTTAAAGCCGCCCACGTTATCTCGGGGAAATCAACAGGGATTGTTACAATACAATCATACAAGCTCAGACATGCTGGATGCCATGTCTCTATGAAAAAAAAGTATAAGATTTACCATCCTCCTCAAATCAGTGACTGTTTACAGGCTCTGATTTGAGGAGGATAACATTAACAATACAATGTTGTTTAGTTGAACTAAACAAAGACAGCCCTCATCTTGTAGCCGTACATGTGCAACACAAACATGTGTACATTTAAACAGGGCATATTTCCGAAAAAAGATGGAGGTCAATGCCAAGGGTCTTTCCCAGATAAGCTTATCTATTTCCTCTGGTTGTGGGGGTTTTGTAAGAGATCAAGTACTTATTCAGGTCTCTGACTCATTTATAGCCTGTAAAATACTATTAATGTGAAGTGTCAGATCTAGACATCTATAAAGGTGTTGAACTCTGGGTAGAGGAGACCCTTTGTATACATGCTGTAATAGTGGCACAGTACCTTCACATTTTCCGAGGGGATTTCTAACTGAATTTCTGACATTTATCTGACTTGTATTACAAATGTACATGTACATATATACCAATGAGTAATAATAATATGCATGTTCATAGAACTTAAAGATATAATCACTCTCAAAATCTGTGCAAGATTCAACTTTTCTTAAACTCTGCAAAAGTGACATATGTTAGGGAGCTTCTTGAAATTAGGGCATGAGTTCCTTGATAGGAATGGCATATATGCCGTTCATCCAAATGGGATACACCTTGCTCAGTTTAGTGTTCTGATCTGGGTGGGGAGGAGTTCCAATTGTTACGTCAATTTTACAATAACAGCAAAATAGTCGGCCGGCCAAAGACCTCACAAATGCCTTTAAAAACTTTCGATGGCATTTTTTGTTACAAATGGGTACCCATGCTAAATTACTTCTTTGAATGGTAGGGATCAAGGTACATGTAGGAGGGGATATCACCCTGATTTTGGTCAATTAAGGTCATTTTGGGGTCACTCTTTGGGCCAAAAAGGTCCAAAATGGGTAAAAATCGGTTATAAATTAACATCCACAGCATTTTTTTGTTACCAATGACTATCCAAGCTGAATTAGTTGTAAGTAGTGTAGAGTGTCAGGTAGTCATAGATAACACGTTTATTATAAGAACTAAGGTCATTTTAGGGTCACTTTTGGGTGAAATAAAGTAAAAAAATTGTGAAAATCGGTTATATGCACAGTTTATTTGTTACGATTGGGTATTCCAGTTCAATCAGTTGAATGTAGTGAGGGTTGGATGTAGTCATCGACAACACGTTAATTATTAGAATTAAGGTCATATTTGGGTCAAATGAGGTCCAAAATTGGTGAAATCGGTTAGAACTTAATATTCACAGTACTAATTGTTACGAATGCGTATCCAAATTGAATCAGTAGTATGTAGTATAAGTTTTAAGTTAGTCGTAAGATAACACATTAATTATTCAAATTAAGATCATTTAGGGTAACTTTTTGGTAAATGAGTTCAAAAATGGGTACAAATCGGTTATAAATGTATATCTACAATACTAATTGTTACGAATGGGTAGAAAGACGAAATTAGTTGTATTAGGGTTTAAGGTAGGCATAATCATTATGTATCCATTATATTGTCTGTCGATAATTATTTTTCTAGCTGATGATTGTACGAATAGAGCCAAACTACATGTAGGCCCATAAATAGTCCGATCGATCTGTTTTGTGAAGGGGCTTGGCTTTGAGAAATTGCTACTTTCACCTACATGTACATGTAATCACAATACCTTGAATTATAAGAGCGAACCCACATCGTCACCATTTTGCATTTAATAATTGTATTCTCAGCTGAAGATTATGCCAACAGAATAAAAATAGGCATAATGTTATAAGCTATGACGTTATTCTGCTCAATTTAAACAAGTTTGTACCTAGATTAAAAATATTCTAACAGTAATATGAAAAAAGAAGAATTTCCGGATGACTCCTTATGGTCGCCATTTTGAATTTAACTATCATTTTTATTCTGACGACTAAGCAAATAGATTCAAAATGGGCAAAAGATATCTATGATGTGGGACCCTTCGGTTTTGATAAATTTGCACAATCAACTAAGAACAATGCCTTGATATACACGAGCAACATGAAAAAGCGGGAGATTCAGATAACCCCACACAGCTGCCATATTGAATTTGAACATCGTATTTTGATCTTGGGGATATGCAAATAGATTCAAAATGGGCGTAAGTTGTTAGGCTATGCTAAGAGATCCCTCTGTTTTGATAAATTTGCACAGTTAGCGAAGAATATTGCCTTGAAGTAAACGAGCAACATGATGACCCCGGCCATATGGCCACCATTTTGAATTTGATCATCAAATCTTGATCTTAGGGATACGTAAATGGATTCAAAAAGAGCAAAAGTTGTTGGGCTATGCTTGGAGATCCCACAGTTTTCATACATTTGCATAATGAGCTAAGAATAATGCCTTGAACTATACAAGCTACGGCCAAAAGTGTGATTTTCAGATGGCCCCATATGGCCGCCATTTTGAATTTGACCATCAAATCTTGATCTTAGACATTTGTAAATAGATTCAAAATGGACAAAAGATGTTCTGCTATACATAGAGATCCATCAGTTTTGATACATTTGCTCAGTGCGGTAAGACTAATGCCTTGAACTACATGAGCAACAGAAAAAGTGTGATTTTCAGATGACCCCATGTGGACGCCATTTTGCATTTGACCATCAAATCTTGATCTGTGGGATATGTATATAGATTCAAAATGGGCATAGGATGTTGGGCTATGCTTAGACATCCCTCGGTTTTGCTAAACTTGAATAATGAGCTAAGAATCATGCCTTGAACTACACGAGCAACAGGAAAAGGTATGATTTTCAGATGACCCCATATGGCCGCTATTTTGAATTTGGCCATTAAATCTCGATTTTTGGCATATGAAAATTGATTCCAAATGGGCATAAGATCTTAGGCTATGCATAGAAATCCATCGGTTTTGATAAATTTGCGCAGTGTGGTAAGAATAATGCCTTGAACTACACGAGCAACATGAAAAATGTGATTTTCAGGTTACCCCACCTGTCCGCCATTTTGATTTAAAACATCATATTTTAAGCTGAGAATTAAGCAAACAGGTTCAAAATAGGTGAAAGATACTAGGCTTGATCGGAGATTCTTTTGTGTTAACTAATTTGCACAATGGGCTAAGAATAATGACTATTATATGGATAACCTGAAAAAGAGCGATTTATGGATGAACCCACATGAGCGCCATTTTGAATAACGCATGATGGTTAGTCACTAGAGTTACAGAAATAGGCTCAAAATTAGGCAAATATAATATTCCAAAAGTACGGAAAGTCTTTGCTCTCGATTTTTAATCATTCTGCATGGTGATACCATGAATGTTCAAAAGGGCACTAAATTTCCGAACCCTCTATCACCCAGGCCAGAAAGGGTTAACTCAAACTACTACAAATTTGAGAAGGAAACCTTCGGACCAACAAATATCTTGATCGTGAAGGTCCAGTCTATAAGAAAATGGATGTTACCAAAATTCACAAACAAAAAATACTGAATTACCCTACACTAATTCACCCCGTAGAACTACTTCAGATTTGATACCCATTTCGTTTAAGGCCCATCTGTTGGCCATCTTTGGATGTTATTTGACCTCGAAATGACCTGATAATCACCTCAAATTGCCAAAGTTGTCTTAGTATCCACCCTACCTTGAATCATACTGCATACAAAAGTTAATAACAAACAGCACAAAATATATGAAATAAAACAGCATTTTTGACCTCATTTGACCCGTAAAGTGACCCTAACATGACCTCAATTCCATTAATTAATGAGCTAGCCATACCTCTGCTAAAACTATACAGTACATAAAACCAAGTTAGTGTGGATAGTCATTGGTAACAAACATCACAATGGAAATTAATTTAGGAACGACTTTTACCAATTTTGACCTTATTTAACCCCAAAAGTGACCCGGAAATGACCTTTAACGTCCAAAATCCGGGTGGTATCCCCTCCCACCTTGAACCCTAGCACACAAAGAACTAATTTAGCATGGGTACCCATTTGTAACAAACAATGCCATCAAAAGTTACATTTCGTGTCCTTGGCCGGCCTACTAAAACGTAACAGAAAGATTTGTGAAGTCAAGGATTAACAATCAAATATTTATTTACAATACTAAAATCATATACAAATTAAGTAATATTAATACAACAATTAAATGTGTGAAATATAGTCTTACTGTTCAATGCTATACCGGTGTTCACAGTCATTCGTTTTTGAGGCGCGCGATCGCTCGCGCGCACCATCGCTCGCCTAATTTCATTTCAAGGCGCGCGATTGATCGCGCACCTAGAGAAGTCCTGCTTCCCAAAACCCAATGCGTATTTTTTTGAAAATATAAGTCGATAATTCATCACGCATTCACGAAACGAAAATAGGAACTCTTCTGTGTTCGGCGGTACATTCCTTGGCTATTTGGGGAAATACAAAATCGTAATTCTAGCAGCGAAGTCGGAGAGTCCGATCGTCCCTTTGATGTGATGTTTGAAGTAGATGTTGAATATGTCGCCAACGACTACTGAGATATATTGTTTTCGAAAGCCCTAAAATATATTCATGAATTATCAGTCTGTTTGATAAAACCTAGCGACGAATTCATAGCTGAACCAGAAAGATTATTCCGTACTAAGATCCGAGTAAATTTTTGTTTTACCCGCCGGTGTTAGCAGGCGCCATGTTTTGATTTGCGTGCGTTGCAATGAACTTTTAATACACTGTTGTTTTTAGGTATTCATTTTGCACAAGTTTTGATTTGATCTTATTGTCAGACTTGGTATTCCAAAGCAAGTTGTCGTCCATAAAGAATTTCTGAAGAAAATCACTTCATATCCGAGGTTCCGTCTGGAAAATGGTGTATCAAATTAACATAATGATATCGCGGAGCTCTGTAAAGTTTTGCTGCTGTGGAATTTATTTGTCATAATAGCACAAAGCATGACTGGACAGACAGTGTAGACAAGGGGGCACATGTCTCTTGTATATAACTTCAGATAATTGCAATTGGGATCGCCATGAATTAAGAAAAAACAACATTAAATGAGGACAAAAATGTAAGGGAGAATTTGCAGATTTATTTGCTGGAAATGGCTCAGAATGCATCTCCAGCAATCTAGGACCTCTGAGCTTCCGGGGCCTAGGCGGCCCCTGGACCCCGGCCTGAAGTGCTAGGATAGTAATTTCAGGAGTGCGATCACCCGCCTCACTCATTTTAGGAGTGTGATTTATAGCACTCCTCTGATTTACAGAAACGAAAGACTGTGTTCACTTTACAGTCTCTGTTGATGCGCACAAATCGCTCTTCTGTATAATGGTAATCCAGCACTGCTCAGTCGTTCACAGTCCCAGTAAATGTCCAATTTCCGACAGTTCAATAGCATAGCTTACGCAGCAGCCAAAGGTCAATACGCAGGAGTAATCCAGCAGTCCGTATCTACAGGCACAGGCAAAGGTAACACAGTATAACACCCACATAATAAGCCAGTTTGAATTCCCTGCTGACTGACTGACTACTATTTATACTCTATGAGGCATTCCAGAATACACAGTGTTACCGCATCATCTGACCTAGATACAATTTAGAACAACCGTCTAGGAAGCTCCAAGTTGCTGACCCATAAAATAATATGTAAACAAGCTCTAGATATTCTAGAAACATCCACAATGTCTAATAATAGACTACAATACCATGACACAATTAGAATGGCATATGCCATTCGCCATCCTTTGTCTGCTGAGTTCCAAAATGTATGGCATGGAGTTCCTAGGAGTTCCAACTCAGTGCACCATGCCACTCTGTTTGGAATGCCTCATGCCAGTTCCTAGCAGTTCCCAATTTCAAGAATCTCCCTTGCAACAGGTAGAAAATGAAACACATTTGATCATATAAACTAAACTATCATTCACGAGGAACGGAAGAAATTGATCTTCTAAAATAAACGACCTGGCATGCTGTTACCTCTGACAGCCATATGATAGCAAAGGTCTATAAGTATGCTCTACCACCTTACCGAACCTTTAATAGGCACGAGACATATGACGTAATATCATGTCCGCAGCTGTTCGGCATTCAGATTTTTGAGCCACACTACATCACTCAAACATTGCGTGACATTTCCCTTCTGCGTACAACACATGAACAATGGCGAGACTGAAAACACATCAGGCAGTTTCAAATTTCTCTGACAAGATATTCTTGCGTTTGTTGTATATAGCGACCTCACTCTCATCAAATATAAAAATGTTGATACTTTAGCTTGCTTTGCTGCAGGCAAAAGCACAGATGAGAGTTCGCAAAATTTGTCGATTTAGAGGTTAATTACGTCTGTATGAACTGTTGAATGGTACATGCACATTGTCAGAAGGAAATGGAACTACAATCTGTAACCGTGGATTAGACTAGCTGGAATACATTGGCCAACGCCCCCTTACTTATAACACATGATGTGACATAGATGTGCAGTAAAATTGAGTGTGTCCGGTTTGCACAGATTCAAAGTCGAGTGATGAGGTGATGCTGGAATTCAAATACCATGCCTATGAAATGTACATAATTAGTCTCAACCATGATACCTGCATGTGCTGACTCCGCATCTCCTCTTAAAGGTGAAATGCAAAAGTTTTCATATTTCCCTATTTATATTCTTCGAGGGCTAGTTAATGATGGAAATATCAGCGCAAATACTCTGTTTGGTTTTATTTGAAGTATTTTGTCTCCTGGTAGCTTTTGAGAAGAGCTTCAAAGTTGACGACATCTTAAGCCCGGCCGATTTCAGAAATTAAATCCGCATCGCTTATTTGCCCTTGTTTGATGTTCGTTTGTGACGTCGCACCACCATCTGGCCGGGCGTCAATACTTACAAGTAACGTTCAGTGTCCGGGTGGCTGGTCTGACGTGACGTCACAATCAAGGAAAGATGAGCGATGATGTTTTGCAAATCTGAATTTAGCTGTGCTAGGGGTACCAACTTTTAAAAAGATTCTAGCAGACAAGATAATTCAAATTAAACCAAGTGAAGTAGATAGACTGGTATTTCTATCATTATTCAACCTATATAAAATGTGAAAAGGAGAATCTAAAAACCTTTGCATTTCACCTTTTAAGTGTTTAAAGATCATTCATGAGGCTACTGGTGCCACAGTGCCATGTACATTGTATATGTGCATGTAGCTTGTCTAATCTAAAATTACAGTTCTTTGAGTGTTTGCATGTGAATGCACGACTGTCATGCATGTGAATGCACGACTGTTATGCATGTGAATGCACGACTGTCATGCATGTGAATGCACAACTCATGCATGTGAATGCACGATCGTCATGCATGTGAATGCACGGCCGTCATGCATGTGAATGCATGACCCATGCATCACCCATTGGGCTCCCTGGGTGGACCCCAAGGTTGACCTGGGATATCATTGTGCACACCCCAGGTCATGGTAAGATGCCTTAGGCCAGACATTTTTTATTTCCGGATTAGCGGATCCGCCGACGTGGGATTTCCGATTTTCAGAAAAAAATTAAAATTTCAATTTGCGTTTTTTTACCCCTCGGCCATTTTGGCCTCGGGGTATTGTCGTCGCCATGTACTTGTACGTCCGTCCGTACGTCCGTCCTTCCGTTACCGCATTTTAGGCAAAACCGCTTGAGACACAGCCACCAAATTTTCAACACTTATTTATATAGTGCTAAGTCAGACGCCTATCGAAAATGGCTTCCCTCGGCCCATATTTTACAGAGTTCTGGCCCTTTACAGATTTTTTAATTTCTATTTCTGTCCTATATGCCTGAATGTAACCAACTATATCTGCAGAACTGTGTTCAGTATAGCTACTATATTTTGGAAACTTGTTTATATTGTTGTATTCTACAAGCCAACAAAGGATTACTCGCCTCGGCTTATGGAGGTATGCCCCTTTCGGATGTAATAATCTTCGATTTTGTTAGTTGTAGTTGAATGTAAAAGTTATATCTGCAGATCCGTGTTCGGTACAGCTTAATCGTCTTGGTTCTTATTTCACAGAGTGCTAAGTCAGGCGGCAATCGAAAGTGGTGCCCCTCGGCCCATACTTTACAGAGTTATGCCCCTTTACAGATATATTAATTTCTATTTCTGTCCTATATCCCGGAATGTAACCAACTATATCTGCAGAACTGTGTTCGATATAGCTACTATATTTTGGAAACTTATTTATATTCCTGTATTTTACAAGCCAACAAAGGAGTACTCGCTTCGGCTTATGGAGTTATGCCCCTTTCGGATGTAATAATCTCCGATTTTGCTATCTGTAGTTGAATGTACAATCTGCAGATCTGTGTTCGGTAGAGCTTATTCGTCTCGGTTCTTATTTTACAGTAGTGCTAAGTCAGACGACTATCGAAAGTGGCGTCCCTCGGCCCATACTTTACAGAGTTATGCCCCTTTACTGATATATTAATTTCTATTTCTGTCCTATATGCCTGAATGTAACCAACTGTATCTGCAGAACTGTGTTCGGTATAGCTACTATATTTTGGAAACATATTGTTGTATTCTACTAGCCAACAAAGGATTACTCGCCTTTGCTTATGGAGTTATGCCCCTTTCGGATGTAATAATCTCCGATTTTGTTATCTGTAGCTGAATGTACAAGTTATATCTGCAGATCCGTGTTCGGTACAGTTTATTCGTCTTGGTTCTTATTTCACAGAGTGCTAAGTCAGACGCCAATCGAAAGTGGTGCCCCTCGGCCCATACTTTACAGAGTTATGCCCCTTTACAGATATATTAATTTCTATTTCTGTCCTATATCCCTAAATGTAGCCAAATATATCTGCAGAACTGTGTTCGATATAGCTACTATATTTTGGAAACTTATTTATATTCCTGTATTCTACAAGCCAACAAAGGATTACTCGCCTCAGCTTATGGAGTTAAGCCCCATTCGGATGTAATAATCTCCGATTTTGTTATCTGTAGCTGAATGTACAAGTTATATCTGCAGATCCATGTTCGGTACAGCTTATTTGTCTCGATTCTTATTTTACAGAGTGCTAAGTCAGACGCCTGTCGAAAGTAGCACCCCTCGACCCATATTTTACAAAGTTATGCCCCTTTACAGATATATAATTTTTCTATTTCTGTCCTATATGCCTGAATGTAACCAACTACCGGTATATCTTAATCATCCCACATAGAACTATCTCTTAGAAATATTTAGGAAACGCAATTTGGCAAAAATATTGTACTGTAAAACTCACGTAAGAAATTTATCACTTTCAGATTACTAACGATGGACGGTCTGTTTTGCTTCATTCCGACTAAATAATTCGTCTAAAATCTTATAGATGTCACGATATGTATTCCTGATTACACTTAGGATAAAGAATACTGAACATTTATTCAACATTTGGTAAAAATCCTGTTGTTTACGCAACGCGTGGTTTCGGTGAGCGAAGCCAAACACCATTGTGATTCTGTCGAATTCGACCACGGCGCAAGCGATATTTATGGTTGACCAATCAGAAAGTCGGGTTACGTCAGGTGATCAGGTTTTCGCGGGGTTGAATGAAAAGACTTTAAAACACATGACCATTTTACCCAATAACATCGACGCATTTCTACTACGTGACCCAAATACTGTGTGTAAAGGAAACACGAGTTGTTGCCCTTCAATTTTTTTATCTCGAACGTGGAGAATGTGTTCCTGTAAACGATCTTGTAAACAAGGTGCGTTTTTACTCGTTTTAAAGAACTTTTCTGAATAAATGACGCGCGTACGTATAAAAAAATTTTAAACGGATTTGTTGGTCGAATTACGAGTTTTAGCATTCACCAGAATTGAGTTTATAGCTGAGAAATTGAATATTTACTGTGCTAAACGCACACACTTCAGTTTTTTACAGTCCGAATTGAGTTTCCCAGTGAATTTTGCCACCGAATACCGGTGGCAAAAACCGACGTGTATGAATCCCTGCAATGTATGGAATTAATGATACAGTTTTAATTTTAATGATGCATTGTTTTGAACAAATCCGTTTTTTACCTTTTGCAGAGTCTCATATATACCTCCACGGTGGGAAGTTTAACAAAGACAGTGTTTAACCCGGCTGCTCTCAAGAACTTGACCAGTCCCACATCGGTCAATCCTCCAGACCTGACTACTCACCGAAAGGTTGAAGAACATGCCAGTATTGCCAGGAAAGTAAGTGCTCTTGTTCAAGTTCCCAGAAATGTGTACAGTGTTAGATAAATTCTGTGGCATGGCAACAGTGCTCTATTTCAGTGTCATTCCTCCGAAGTGAAACAGACCAGCTATCCCTGAAATAAGTGTCATAAGGCCACATTGTTTTATTTGTTGGTTTACGGATTGGTGGAGTTGAAAAATTGGGTCGGCCGGTTGAGAAAAAGGTAGGGGGAGGAGAGTAAGTTGCAGGTATGAGAATCCTCCGTATTTAGATGGAAATCTGTCTATTTCCTCGCGTAGTTACTGGGGGGGGGTGGGCGGGGGGTGGTAAACACTTTATGTGGCTCTGTACTTGCCAATGTACTCGGAAGAGGTCCGGGTCAATTTTCGATATCTAGTGTTGATCTCATTTTCGGTAATCTGTTGTCGCGATTACGAACCTTGTTCCTATGGACTCGCCCCTTGCACAAAACTGACGTGCATCTAACACTATAGGCAGACTGGACAGGACTGGAACGCACTGGGAACAAGAGTCCAAAGCTCGGGGCCACATCATGTAATGTACGCCATTATCGGTCGTCAAACGACATTGAACATCAACACGCTGACCGTCAATCAATTGTCATCGACGGCCCTATCCATCCATGCAGTAGGTTTGTATCCGTAGGTAAATTGAAGTCATAACCGGGATGGTACCACAGAGCTGGCCGCTATCATACCAGATATACCCCCACTACCAGGTAAACTATGTCTTCTCTTGGGGGTCTTTTCAAAATTATCTTAACACATTAGACGGTAAATGGATAGGGATGTCTGACCATAGACATAGATTGTGTTGGTTAGCATGATATATTCATAACTCCTCAGTTATTTCCTCAGATTCTCATCAGATCACCAAAGTTAAGTAACGATGCGCCCGGTCAGTCCTTTAGATAGGAGACTGGGTGTCGTACTGGCTGGGCTGATCAGTGTCCAGGATAAAATAGGAACTATGGACATTCTCGTTTCCTAGCACATGTAGGCACCATTGTGATATGACTGAAGAATTGTTGAAAATGACGTTAAATCCTACTCACTCGCTTGTTTTCCTCAGAAACGGCAATGACAGACATTGATTTATTCATAACTCTATTCTCTCCCACAGAAACTAAATACATTGTGTCAGTGCATACGGGAAGCCAGCATTGCTCGGACACGGAGGCAGAGATATTCTGTACGTTGATTGGTCGATGGGGAGACAGCGGCAGGCGTCCTTTAGTCACACCCAGGAAAAGTAGCGATCCATTCAAGAAAGGACAGGTGTGTTCCAGAGTGGAATGAAATACTTGTACATGTCTCTCTTCTTAGCACGACCAATTTTTGCTTGTAGCAAGACCAATTTTTGCTTGACAAGCTTTCAATGTTTGATGTACACTGGTCCGTGTGTATTGGGGAATACAGCAAAATTTCATCTGACCCAAAAAGTAACATATGAACACCTATCACAGATGGAAAGAAGCCAGGATGGCTAAGAACGGAGCTGCGCAAGAGAACTGTGTAAAAATGTGGGGTGTTAGAGCCATTTCGTTGCTGCTAGATGAACTACAACTATTAAAGAAACCATCACAAGAGGCAAACCGGTTGCAAAATGCAGCATTATTGTTGAGCGGTTGCAAAATGCAGCTTTATTGTTCTGTATTCAATTTTAAACGGGTATATGACCGAGAATATATAGAAAATTGTGTTCACGCAATCACACGGAAATGAAGTGGTCAAAGAAAAATTGGTTATGTGTCCCCAGCTTCATACAGTGTAACATTGAAACTATCAACTATTGGCAAGTCACACTATAGATAGGTCTACTCTTGATCAGTGGCTCATGGTCAGTTACTCTGATAACAATTTACAGCATAATACAGTACTCAGTTACATTTCCCCATGTGTAAGGATAGGATATGCCTTGGATGAAACTACCCAGCATGACAGTCACTGTAGCATGAACTGTGCATGGGAAGGTGATAGAGAGAGCTCGCCATTGGGGAATGTGCACTGTACTCAAACCCATTTATTAATGAACCCTATTACATGTATAGTGAGGAACAGGTATACAGTTAGTGGTACAATCCTGTGACATAACTAGATACCCATGTAACTTGACAACACATGGGATGTAAATAGTAACAATATGGTAAACACTCAAAAGGTTCAAAGCAAATGTTACATAGAGATCACACTTGATTGGTCAGTTTAAATATTTATAATCAAATCCGACATTTTCATTGGCTTGTGGGAGAAATTTGAAAAAAATCAGCCAATCAGATGAGTTTCCGTGAAGGTCAGTGATTATTGTCAATTTGGCAGTTTACTAAGATGTTTGAATTGTTAGATTGTTTCAAATTTTGTGTATATTTTCTCTCCAGGGTGATGAATTTGCAATAACCGGCCTCGACCTTGGGGAGTTGGAAACGGTGGTGATTGGCCATAACAAAACAGGGCGTGGCCAAGGATGGTTCTGTGAGAAGGTTGCCGTGAAGACTTTGACCTCTCCCACAGAACAGGTCTTCCTCTGTAACAGGTAGGCATGTCTTACAAACTACATAAACGAAGTGATTACAGTAAAACTGCCTTTGTGTGTGGTATATATTTATTGAAATTTTGAGAAAAGGTCAAAGATGAAGAAAAAAGTTTGAGAAAATAAAACTTGCCAACCCGTATAGATTTACTCTACTGTCCTCTCTGTGAGCCAGGGTTTGTACACCTGCTTCAAAATCCATGACAATTTTCAGTTAAGAATTCAAGGCTTTGAAAAACGTTGAAAATTAAAAAAAAAAAAAATGCTGAAGACCTTGAAAACAGGAATTCCTGTCCTTCGTTGTCAATTCCGTGGTTAAGTTGTATTGTCCTTTGCCATCAGATGGCAAAATTTAACCCATTATCATTCCTCCAGACATATGCACCTACAGTGCCTTTGGCTGATATACCGCACCATGTCTGTATTCATGCATTATAATGAGCTAGCTGGTGTTCGCATCACTGTCACCTCGGCGACAACCCCATCATAGCAATTTATTTTTTGATCACCCGAAAAGAATTTCCAAATGTATTTGAAAGACAATGTATGAAAAATATATATGTTGACAGGACATTCATACTCGTGTTTCGGTAAAACAATAAAGAAAATCGATCTGTTTATCTTCAATGACACTGGAAGTAATATGCCTTGAAATCAGGAACTATTATCTTGAAAAGACCTTGGAAATTGGAAACTTCAAAGTGTACAAACCGTCTCTCTCTCTCTCTCTCTCTCTCTCTCTCTCTCTCCCTCCTCTGGTCGCAATTTTCAACACTCACATATCTGTTTAAATTTCATAATTGTGTCTCTTTGAGATTTGTCCAGTTTACCTGTTCATAAGAAAATGACACTGGTTGATATTACAGATGGCTGGATACCGGCTGCGAGGACAGAAAGCTTGTTCGAGAGTTGCTTCCCTTAGCTACTGTCACTCTTCAAGCAGAGACAGACGATGACCTAAGAAGAGAGAGATCCAGTATGTGTTTCCTATATATTATTTCTATTTGCCATCCAGTTGCCTTATTCACTTTCCTTTCTGAAAAGTGAAAATGCAGTAATCTTCACTCACCCCAGGAAATTTGTGGATAGTGACGATAACCCTATTCACTCATTCATTCACCTCAATATCACAACCAAGCATTATTGCTTTACATGTAATTGTCATGGCTATTGCAGAAAGAAGGGAGGGGCAAAAGGCTCAACCCAAGTTCACACAGTACCCTCAAGCAACCCTCAAGTAAAAAATTGCATGCACGAGCTGCATTTCTATGTATTGATATATCTTTACAGAGGGCATATGGACATGCACAGCTAAGATGACAAGTGAAGACAAACTACAACATCATACAGTTGACGTCACACAATCCATCGATATCTCGCTGGTGGTCTGCGGAGAAAATGGTGTAACGGACCTGATACCACTGGACAATGGCAATAAACTGGTGGTCGGAAAGCTGGAAGAGTTTCGTGTAGGTCTTTTTGGATATTTTTTTTCCTATCTCTTCCATGTTAGATCTGCTAAATTTAGGGTGCCGAAATTCAAAACAAGGTGCCGAGAAGACACCCCGGCACCTCTCTGGGCAACAGCCTAGATAGCTTCCAATACTGAAAGATTTGATTGGTTAGTTCGAATTTTCGAATAGAAATCTGGCCTTTTGATTGGCTTGTTTAGGAATTAGGAAGAACATCTAGCCAATCATAGGGTTTATGTAGAAATTAAGTGTGAATCCTCTGTGGATATGAAGATAAGGGGGACAGCATCTGAAGACCACTCAAGCCATCGGCATCCTCTACATACTCTACATAAGGAGGTTGTAGATGAATCCAATGTTGCATCTGCCATGCATTTTTCTGCTCATCCACCCGGATAGGATTCTCCTTCGATGGAAATTCAAGACTAACTTTCCACTAATGTTTTTCCAACAGCAGTGGAAAATTAGCCTTGAATTTCTGTTGAAGGGGAAAATTATGTTGGTAAATTCGCAGAAAAATGTGCAGTAGACACAGGGTAGCTGTCAGAGTTGAGTTGGAATTTCCCAACTCAATTTCCCCAATGTAATTTTGAAAAATAATTTGGTGGACATGTATTATGGACTGAAAAGTTCCATGGCATTCTGAATATTTCGATTCTCCTTCAGATAAACAAAAAGGTAATAACTCGCAATGAAGATAAATAGGTTTCCTGGTGACTAAAGTTAAGAAATGCTACAAAAATTGTGGAGACCTATTGGTTAACTTGTTCATAGCTAAATTGATACCGGTAGTTAATCACTTATGAAAACTGCAAAGCTTGAAAGTTTGACAATACCGCCATTAAAAATTATTTTAAAAAAAGTTTAAAAAGTTACTGTATTTCAAAATTGGTAGTTATCAAAGAACTTGTAAATAACCTGTTTTACAAGCTGGTGAACATATTCACTATCGAGTTCTACACAATTTTCTCTTTGAGTTTTGTACATTGCATTAGAAAATCTTTTCGGATGGGACGACTTTGCATTGCAAGTGTAGCTGAATGTATTGTTCCTTCTAACCAAGCAAAACATTATATGATGATGTGATTGTTTGTTCCAGGGTTTGAAGTTTGGAGATATCGGTAAGATAGAGAAGGTGCGTGTGGCGATCGGGAAGGAGACTGACCTTGACCTTATTTGGATGTTGGACGAGGTAGATATTATTATCTTAATGTTTGAATAACACATTGAATTCATTTTTTCCAGACAGTCAATTTCTAATTCTGAGTACTCTACTCCCTTCAACAATTCGTTCAGGTCATAACATGACAAAAACTCCAATAAGACCAGTCTCCATCATATAAACTAGGACTTGAGCAGGAACCGATGTTCGGTTGTAACAGTTATCAAGGAGGGCGGTGATGTTGTTTTAAATTATCATTATGTACTTCTTATCAGAGATTGTGTTAAATAATCAAAATTTAAATTATCATGATTCACACAATAAGTCCCCGGTTACAGGCCGTAATCAATCAGGGGACAGACTTGTACAAGTGACACTTTATCACTTCTTCAAGTGATTTTATCAGGATTCCTAGCTTATATATTTTTTGTCCCCCAATGCCTGAAGGGCAAAAGGTGGACTGTAGTGTTGGGGTCCGTCTGTGCGTCTTAGCATGTGTGTGTCTGTTCGACTTCATAATACGGACAATAACTGTGAAAAACTGAACAGATTCTTTCAAATTTGGTATGTGGGTACCTCACCTCAAGATCTCGCGTGGGATTGTTTTTCACTCCGATCAGCCTATAGGTGGTGCCACCTGGGGGCCAAGTTAAATTTTTGTTTCTGGACAATAAATTGTTTCCTAGCTTAGGGCTATTCCAGAAAAAAAGGCATGGGGGGGGCGGATGGGAAGCCTTTTTTTTTTCTATGGGTGGTCGTGTTAAAATGAAATCCAATTCTGTGGGTGGTAGGATTAATAAAGAAATGGATTCTATGGGTGGTGGGTAAATAAAACCAATGGTGTCAATGTCTGGTCGTTGTTTTCATTCATTTATTTATTAAAACACTACCCGAAGTGTTGTCTGTTCTTTTGTATATGTAATTTCTCGCTGGCAACCCTCGTATCTTCCTGGAAGTTCCTGATCATCTCATTCAGTCACCTCCGTGAAAAGCGCCCTCTTTGGAAGAATGTGGTCTTGTCAGAGTTGTCTCCCCTTTTCATTTTTTTGTGTAAAGTTACTAGCAATAAGTTGATTTACGAATTAAATTTGTTCTCAGAACCTTAAAAATTGTATCAGCACAAAATAATGTGAAAGCTGGTCGTATATTCGCATGTGGCGATATATACAAATCTGCCCGTTGAGTACCGAGGCGAAGTTTTGCTTCCATATTCTTCCGACCTTGCTGACGGTCTGTTCGACTGGCATGACTGTTGAGCATCAAATTCAATATGAAATCCGTCAGAATTTTTTTTAAATTCAATCAATTTGGCGGCATAATTTTCAAAGCAGTGGTTTCAACGATATGGATCAACTAAAAAATCTGAACGACGAAGGACATAATTTACGCTTCAAAAAAGCAGTTGACACGGTCGGCACAGTCACAGTGAATAACTCCGAACCTGTTGATCTGGCGACATCAGCAGCAAATGATGATAATGATGAACCAAAACGCAAAAAAAACAGCGTTCGCATGCCTTTTCTTGCATTAAATTTAATGACTTTTCAAGGTCCTACAGTGATTATTCAAGTACCCAATTCAAGCCAATTTTAGGAAAACGGACGTGTTCGAATTATCTTTTTTTGACGCGAGAAGCTAAATGGCGGACTTCTTCATCTTTGATCGTTTTTAGTGAATTATCCATTGCCTCTTGCATTTCCTATCATTATTTTCTCTCTTTAGAGAGCAATGCATTCTTCCTGCTCTTTAACCATGAAATTAGGTTCGAGTAATTGACCGCAATGATCGGCTGACAATGAAGAGATTAGCTTCATCGGACGCCCGGCCAATTTAAAATCACAAATTCGCGTACATTAGTACATACGTGACAAGAACATATTCTGTCACTTAGACATTCTGATATTTTCTTTATTTTCTCTGCAGTACATGCTTGAAACCTTGCAGAATTTTTGTCACGGCCGACAAGACTATGTTCAACTATCCCGGTTTCGCCAATGATGTCAAAGGGGAAAATATATAAACGATCTAATGAAGAAACACAGATTACGCCATTTTCAGATTGAGAATCAAACCTAATAATTTCTTGATTGCTCTTCATAGGGAAATATTGTGGAAGGGCTTTTCAAACTGTTTATGTCAATAAAACGAACAGCAAATTAATCAAGCGCCTGACACTATTTAAAGGCCCATATCAGGGCCAACTCATGTGAGACCCATATCCGGGCCAACTGATCTGAGACAATACAATCTTCCCAGCTGGAACGAGCTCATCCCGCCCGATAGAGGTAATATCGGCTAAACGAAAGACATGAATTGCTTGACCTTTCTAATAATTCACTGTATCCATTCATTCCTTGATTAACAGATGTATTCAAATACTTTCACAGAATTGGGTGGGGTCAGTAGAATGAAAGTTTCAACATGCCACGTGTTGGTTGAACATTTTCCCGCCATACGGAGTTGCAATAACATCACGTGATCAAGCCTTGGATAGCATGGCACGTGGGCCAAACTTGCGCTTGGTCACGGTTCCCGCTTCAAAATATATTCAGCTAACACAACGGCAATGTATTATGCCTTCGAAAAAGTGAGATCAGGACTGTCATGAAAATAAAAAAAAAATGTTTCAAACCTGAAAAAGAATTCCCTTTTACCTCTCTCCGATCGTTATTCTGGCTTGAAATATGGCTCGACTGCAGCTGTTCTGTCATTTATTGGCTATACACTCACCTGTTTACCCAGTTGTATTCAAGTATATTTTGGCCTAACATGATCCGCATCAATCCACAATTTACGTTTTAATTAATCTGAAAATTGGATCGATCTGTTTCAGATGTATCTATGCTTCATTTGAAAATATAGTAGAATAAATGTAGGTTTATTCCATTTATTAAACGGCCTATAATCTCGGGCTATCTTACGTAAACGTGTCTTCCGACATTCAACTTTTGTGTCAATCAGATCACAAGTACCGTAATTTCTTCACTAATACTGTAAAAAAAAACTCACCTCAATTACGTTATTTTATTGCAAAAGAAATTTGGTTTATAAAAACCGTATGTATTTCTATTCCGATTTTCCACTTCAGTTGCTGCCTTGTTCACGTCAGCTCTTTTTATCCAGTCTTTAAAATCTGGCAAAGTCAGTCATTCATCGTTAAATTTGCGCTTTCCAGACGTTTTCAATTTTTGATATCAGAACAGATTACCCTAATAATTCATCTTCCAAATTTAATTCGAAAACGGCCGATTTTTCCCCTGTCGTGATTTTTTCCATCCTAATAAAACGAAAACGAGCATTTTCAATATACTCGTGAAACAATAAATTCGAACACTCCCGTTTTCGTCGTGGAGTTCGTGCCGCTGAAAGTAAAGTGAATATGTTACTCAGAATAATTTCTGTACAACTAAATCGTGACTAACGATACGCGTTGACACAGAAATAAAATACAAAAGTTCAGTTTTTGTGGTTGCGAATTCTCCATATATCATAGAACTATGATCAGAAGTCCCTAACCGGGTTCTCATTAGCAGAAGGTTGGAGGCGAAAATGCCCGTCAACTGGCCATTTTGAGGCACCTACGAGATCAATAGAAGAAAAATTAACGGCAATTTGAATGATATTTTCGATGTCTCATTTTCTTTAATAAACAGATGATATGGAAGGACAAAGATATAAATGTTTCCCTCTGCTTGTCCCTGTCAGGGCTTCGGCGTAATAGTTAGTTTGTGCACAACTCCTATGTCGAGGGAGCCATTATTTCATTTCTTAAGATGTGCATGATGTGTCTCATACATTTTGACTGCAGAAAGGGAGAAGTTGAGTATTTCATTTGTGCTACGGGGAGATGTCAACAGACATGGATGCTGGTGTTTTATTCACTCACCAATCCAGAACTACGTTTCCATGTAATAAAATGACTCCAACACCATGATAATCCAGTTTATAATCAACAAGGAATCAACTTTATGGAGCGGATGAACATAAAATATGCACCCTCGCTGGGTCAGTCACATTGACATCTCACGAGTGACGTCGTAGACAACCCGATCATCATTGCAGGAATTTAAAGGTTTAGTTTTTATGTATTTTCAATCCTTGACAAGCTGGACATTTCACTTTTTACTTCGTGTTTGATGGATAATGAACCAAACGTCGGCATCGCCGTACAGATTTAGCCGGGAAATATGGTCGACTGACTGCAGGCACGTGTCGCAATACTGTCGGGCTACCATCCCTATTGCGGTAATGGAAACTTCCACGTGTTGTAATCCCACAAGGCTTCCCGACGTATCGAATTGGAAGAGTTCACTTTCAAAATAGGGATGTAAGGCACAAAAGTTTTCAACACGCATATCGCTTTTCAACAAAATCAATGTGAGGGCAGATTTTTCTTTCGTTTCGTAGACCATATTTTCTTTGTATTTCATTCTTGAAACTTACTCTGGCGGACAAATTCACGACCTACGCAATTTAATGATAATAACTACACAGGGACTGCTTGAAGTTGAAGAAAAAGAAAAAAACATTTACGGCGACAGATGGCTGATAAAAACTTTTGGGTTGGTAGCTTTTCGATGGGGAGGGCGGGTTACGCCAACTGACATATTTTATGGATGGCCCTGAGTCTTTTAAATGAACTATGATAGAGATATCAAACATAATACACGGTTTAGGCCAGAGCATATGTACAGGAGCGACGGATGGAAAGGGGAAACACAACAGGAGACAGAAACAACGATCGTCAGTGGAGTTTTATTCCATTTTGCTGGACTGCCAACCATACTTACCTATTACAGTAAAATTCAAACACTTTCAAGGACATACGGGAAAAAATTCTAACTTTCAAGGCCTTGAATTTTCAATATAAAAATTACAAACTTTTATGGACCCGTGCGAACCATGAAAAAATTAAAAATATTGGCCAGGGAAGTGATCTCCATAAACAACAACAACAACGACCATGGTAGGAGGCCAACCGTTTTTTTTTGGGTTTTTTCTATGGGTGGTGGGATGCCTAGATAATTGAATTCTGTGGGTCCTTGTTGTGGCAGTAAATTCATTTCTATGGGTGGTGGGTAGTAAAAAACTCGCCCATCCGCCCCCCCCATACCTTTTTTTCTGGAATAGCCCTCACCATATGCTGTCATAAATCAAACCATGGTACCAAAGAGAGCATTACACATACACTGGTACAGGGTCTCATTTACTCCATTAAATGTTCACCATATGCTGTCATAAATCAAACCATGGTGCCAAAGAGAACATTACACATACACTGGTACAGGGTCTCATTTACTCCATTAAATGTTCACCATATGCTGTCACAAATCAGACCATGGTACCAAAGAGAGCATTACACATATACTGGTACAGGGTCTCATTTACTCCATTAAATGTTCACCATATGCTGTCATAAATCAAACCATGGTGCCAAAGAGAACATTACACATACACTGGTACAGGGTCTCATTTGCTCCATTAAATGTTCACCATATGCTGTCACAAATCAAACCATGGTACCAAAGAGAGCAAGATAAAAGAGATCATTCACAGTAAATCTAACATGCCTTCAAGCAAGTTAAAATTGAAATTTGTTGATATCTGGGAATTACAAACACAACAATATGCCAATCATTCCAAATATATGAAATATGCCACAGATCATGTGATACTTCATGTGATGTGTATGTCAGGATTGTGCTTATCCTGAAGTTCAATAAAATACCCAATGAATAAAACCATCCCGTCAGACTATCAGGTGAAAATGTATATCAGATGCTGAAACACCTGAAAATGATGAAACATCAAAGGTAAGATGTCCTGTTATAATGATAGAACATCAAAGGTAAAACATCCTGTTATAATGATGAAACATCAAAGGTATGACGTCCTGTTATAATGATGGAACATCAAAGGTAAGATGTCCTGTGATAATGATGGAACATCAAAGGTAAAACATCCTGTTATAATGATGGAACATCAAAGGTAAGACGTCCTGTTATAATGATGGAACATCAAAGGTAAGATGTCCTGTTATAATGATGGAACATCAAAGGTAAAACATCCTGTTATAATGATGAAACATCAAAGGTAAGATGTCCTGTTATAATGATGGAACATCAAAGGTAAAACATCCTGTTATAATGATGAAACATCAAAGGTATGACGTCCTGTTATAATGATGGAACATCAAAGGTAAGACGTCTTGTTAGTCTGAGAATTATAATACAGGTAAGTATAGTTTCATGTTCTAGTTTTTCTGTAGTCTTGTATAAGAGGACAGAGGTATGTACTGATTTGTATCTACATATAGGCGATGAAGATCTAATTTTGCCAGAATGAAAAGTTATATGTCTGTCTGGTAAGTTTAGTTTCATATTCTAGTTTTTTGTGCCATCTTCTTGTACAAGAGGACAGAGGAATATACTGTTCATATCTCGATAGGTGGTGAAGATCTAAACTAATCAGATGTTATGTCTGTCATTTTGCTTTTAAGGATGTCCGCTGGTGGTATATCAAAGTAATTAACTTTTTGAATAATGTGTGTTGTTGCATTCATAATTGTGTAATATGAGGAAAAACAAAGAAAAAAATATAGGTTGGTGTGCATTTTTTAACTGTAGGCAATGTTAAGTGGACTGACCCATGCTCAATTTGATAGCCCAGAAAGCATAGGGAATAGCCCTATTTTTGAAGCATATTCATGAAAAATTCATATGAATAGTATTTAACTTTTTCTTATATTCTAACTGTTTGTAGATAATCACAATGTCTATCATAATTTATCAAATTGGATGGATGTTGGTGTGCAAAATTCTCGGCTAGAAGGCTTTTAAAGGAAATCCCCATCTCTTAACCTAGGGAAGGGAGATAACCCAATAGAAAAACAGGCAAAATGGCTGCCAAAGTCAAAAACCACCAGCGGACATCCTTAAATAGTTATCATGAGAAATATCATCAGTCTCTACAAACTGACCAGTGTTTATGAGCATATATTTAGGGACATAAAACCAGACATGAACTAAGTTCACAAAATAAGATACGATTAAAGGTCACAACACCCGATAACATAATCTAGCCTTGTTCTGGCTGTATCTTGAGTTTCAATACTGCACCAATATCCATCAATGTACAGAGGTGCAGTCAAGTGTTTTCCAAAGGTGCTTATGGATTGGTGGTGAATGGTCACATGGTGGTGAACGTGACACATTCCACATTCACTGACTATAAACCTTGTCAGGTTGAGGTCACAGACTGCCGCAGTCACTGACTATAAATCTTGTCAGTTCAAGGTCACAGACTGCCACAGTTACTGACTATAAACCTTGTCAGGTTAAGGTCACAGACTGTCACACTGACTATAAATCTATTCCTGACAGACTGCCACACTTACTATACACCTTATCAGGTCAAGGTCACAGACTACCACAGTCATTGACTACAAAACTTGTCAGGTTAAGGTCACAGACTGCCACAGCCACTGACTATAAACCTTGTCAGGCCAAGGGGCCAAGGTCACAGACTGCCACAGTCATTGATAACAAAACTTGTGAGGTTAAGGTCAAACTGCCACACTTGACTATAAACCTTGTCAGGTCAAGACCACAGACTGCCGCACTGACTATAATCCTTGTCAGCTCAAGATCACAGATTGCAACACTGATTATAAAGCTTGTCAGGTCAAGGTCACAGACTGCCACAAAAGGCTGATTGTAAAACCTTGTCAGGTCAAGGTCACAGACTGCCACATTCACTGAATATAAACCTTGTCAGGTCAATCACACAGACTGCCAAAGTCATTGACTGTAAACCTTGTACGGTTAAGGTAACAGACTGTCACACTGACTATAATCCTTGTCAGGTCAAGGTCACTGATTGGAACACTGACTAAATACCTTGCCAGGTCAAGGCCACAGACTGCCACAATCACTGGCTATAATACTTGTCAGGTCAAGTTCACAGACTACCACAGTCACTGACCATAAACCCTCTCAGATCAAGGTCACAGACTGCCACACTGACTATAAACCTTGTCAGGTCAAGGTCAGAGACTGCCACAGCCAATGACTATAAACCTTCACAGGTTAAGGTCACAAACTGCCACACTGACTATAATCCTTATCAGGTCATGGTCACAGATCGCAACACTGACTATATAGCTTGTCAGGTCAATGTCATGGAATGCCATGGTCACTGACTATAAACCTTGTCAGGTCAAAGTCACAGACTTCCATGGTCACTGACTTTTAACCTTGTCAAGTCAAGGTCACAGACTGCTTCAGTCATTGACTATAAACCTGGTCAGGTCAAGGTCATAGACTGCCACAGTCACTGGCTATAAACCTTTGTCGGTTCAAGGTCACAGACTGCCAAGGTCACTGACTAAAACCTTGTCAGCTCAAGGTCACAGACTGCCACAGTCATTGAGAGTAGGTCACAGACTGCCACAGTCACTGACTATAAATCTTTTCAGTTCTAGATCACAAACTGCCACAGTCACTGACTATAAACCTTGTCAGGTCAAGGTCACAGACTGCCATGGTCACTGACTTTAAATCATGTCCGATCAAGGTCACAAACTGCCACAGTCACTGACTATAGATCTTGACAGGTTAAGGTCACAAACTGCTAGTCACTGACTATAAAACTTGTCAGGTCAGGGTGACAGACTGCCACTGTCACTGACTATAATTCTTGTCAGGTCAAGGTCACAGACTGCCACAGCCATGGACTATACAGGGGTAGAATTTCGACGCGAATCCGGGAATCGACTCGCGTGAGGACTCGCCTGAAATGGAACTTGCGCGAATCCAGTTGGATTCGCGCAAGCAAAGCTTAGCTTAATCAGTGTGTTGTTCACTCAGAGAGATTTATTCTATATTTCACGGAAATTCAAGCCAAATATCTGACCTGTAATCAGTAAACTCCGAGATATTCTTTCACCTTGCAAAACGTGTACAGAAACGAACAATGGCGGTCTTCATATGCATGATGACGTAATGTGCTAACTAAACTTCGGAAACCTTTGCTCGATTATTTTTTGAGAGCCTCGAATACTCTATGTAATGGTTCCCGACTGTCGCCAAATAGGTCAAGTGTATTCTCCTTCGCTCGGCTGCTGGTGCAAACCTACGTACGTTAAACCCAACAGGCGAAAACTGTCTATATGAAGGAATTGAATGCTAACAGGTGGTCTTCAGACGGAAAGTACACGAGGGTGAAAATGAAACCTGGGACATTTTGGATATCATTTAGCAGATGAATTTGATTCGGATTCATTCATAATTAGAATGACAAACAATTTCCCCTAAGACAGCACATCGGGCAAAGTAGAATCAAGCGGTAGGAATTTTATGGAAATAAAAAACGATCGTTTCTTCAGAGACTTTGCCTGCATCAGACCTGTCATGAACAACAACAACGCAGTCTACCACTTTACGTTAACTTTGGGAACACGCATTTCTTCAGAAGTCAGTTTATTTGGGGTCAAGATTTTACCTTGAACGGCATTGCACTTCTGTGACTCTTGAACTTTTGTTGGTAATTTTTATCTTTCACTGTAAAAACCGTCAACGTATGAAATGAAAATATGTGGGACAAAAATATCTGGAATTTCCATATTTTTTTAATGTTGTTGCGTGTCTGATATAAATCCATGGCAAACTGTTAGGCCTAGTCTTTATATAAAGGGTCATTAATAATAATTGTTTGTTTTACTGCTTGCCAGGAAATGAGGCAGGTCAGACCAGATTTTATTGATTTATTTTTTGGAAATGTAGACAGTTCCTTTTTTTTATGCAATACAAAGATACAAAGAAATAAAATTCAGAGTATATATACTTACCACTTAGCATGCAAAAATGTTTAGGTTGAATACTGCTCATCAATGGAGATAACCAATCACTCACCTGAACTAATTTAATGTGTGCTAACCACCCTCCTGAGAATAAATAAGGCGATTTCAATTTTTCCCATTGAGAAGTTTACATCTTGTTGCGCAGTAACCCGCACTGGTGAAAATGGCAAATGGTCACGAAATGCTGGGTGCAGCCAATTTGGATTCTCACAAACTGTGCCACAGGGAATCCAAAGTCCGCAAATTTAGATTCTTTGGTTTCTCGCAAACTAAGCCACTGAGAATCCAACTGGATTCTTGCAAAATTTTGCGAAATTCTACCCCTGCTATAAACCTTGTCTGGTGGATGCATGTACATGTATATTCGGTAACCATCGTAACACTCCAGCTAAGTTCATTAAGTTCTGTTAGTCGAGGTGTCTGTCTAAAACTAAAATCAGTCTATTTTACGCAATTATGCCCCTTCTCAGACATCTGTACCTAAGACATGATATATTCTTGTCCATTACCACAATATCTGCAGAATTGTCTGTGATACAGCCACCATATTTTGGAGACTTATTTAGCCAGCTGCAGTGTACATGCCTATGGAAAATGAGTCGCCTTAGTCTATATTTTACAAAGTTATGTCCCTTTTCAGATTTCATCTTTACATATATTCTTGTCTGTTTACACAATATGTGCAGAACTGTGTTTGATATACTGTCAACAAATGTCAGACACTTGTTTAGTAAGATACATTAAGATGCGGTCATCTATAGACAATTATCAAAAATGAGTTCCATTAGCCCACGGTGTCTTTTCATGATTGCAAGGTCAACTACCATTTTACACACCAACCAGGTATTCTAGAAATATACAACTTGGGTTCAAATTAGAAAATTTCTGATGAACTGCAATTTTTGTTTTGGCTAGGAATATTTTGCAGGCCAAATATCACATGACCTGCTGTAATTCAGAATGACCGGCTAAATATATGTTAAGAATATTGAAGCTGAAGAGTAACAGACTTTTGAAATGAACATCTGATGTTGAATTATGAATAAAGTACAATGTAGTTGCAATGTGAAGGTACTAAGTGAGAAATCAGGTTTGCGGAGCTAAATTATCAATTTTAAACTGATGAAACTAGGCTGAATGACAAGTAAGTTGAAACCTCGACGATTCTAAGAAATTTTCCTGGCCTGTGATTTTTTGCCCTTATTTTTATTTCAGCTGACAATTTCAAGGTTGACCTGCGATACCCAAATTTTGGCCTGCTTTTAGCCATTCTCAGGGCATAAGTTTGAGCCCTGACAGCCCTTTTTAGTTCCTTTCTGAGGGATAAATGTTCGGAAATTTTCTTTCATCCTGATAATGTTTTAATGCAAAACACTCGGATTTATTTGTTTCAAAACGTTTTAGAAATTTGTTTTCAGGGAACCTCAATTGATGGTTTAACCAATGTTAGGTTACTTACATGTATATTAATTATTATACCAATGTTCGGTTACTTATATTATATCAATGTTAGGTTACTTATATTATGCCAATGTTAGGTTACTTATATTAAACCAATGTTAGGTTAGTTATATTATACCAATGTTAGGTTACTTATATTATATCAATGTTAGATTACTTATAAATATTATACCAATGTTAGGTTAATTATATTATATACCAATGTTAGGTTAATTATATTATACCAATGTTAGGTTACTTATAAATATTATACCAATGTTAGGTTATTATAAATATTATACCAATGTTAGGTTACTTAATTCCCTTCAGCAACATGTAGACCTGTATACATGCACATTCAATCTCGAATTAATTTACTAAAGTGTTATCAGATTTAATATATACTCTGTCATGTCTACATCAGTATTGTTTTTAGATTTATTTATATATTTTTTATTGTTTTATATCATTTATATCACTCAGTAGAGTTTTGTATGTCATTTCCTAATATGTCTCTTATTTGTTTTATCACTTTGTAGGTACATGTACATGTAGTGTTACATGTATTGTTATTCATGATAGTTGGATTTTATATCCTTGATCATCTGAATGAATAAATAAATAAATGGATTTCAATGACTTGGGAAAGTCGAGAGGTTTTGATCTGATCATGTGACATGAACATACATGTGCTTCCTCAATCGGCAAACCTGTATTGGATATTTGTGTGGGGTTTGTATTTCATACCAAAACCCTGCAGTCATCTGATCTTGTGTGTCAGGTCTATGCACATGTATATATGGCAGCTGTTACTGTCATGACTGGTGTGCATTCAACCATGTTATCATAGATGTCCTTGTGTTTATATATAACCTGTTTACTTTCATTTTGTGAACACTGCAATTTCAAAAACATTCCAACAGAAGTGATTTTTTTTGAATCAAATTTTGTATGACATAAACCAGGCTTTTGTGTTCACTTTGTATTCATTGTTGCTCTAAGTGTACACATGTATTCATGATTGGTGAGTTCTATCTAAGAAGAAATTTGTATGTTTTGTGGTTTACCAGGAAGTCCAGCAGGGGATATATTTGAAACAGACAGATATGTTGTTGAGATACACAGTGGGTACATTCTCACTCCCAGGTTACCAGGAACCATTACCCATTACATAAATCCCCATGGCGGGCCACCCCCTGTGTACTGAAAACCAGTACACAATGGATCATGCATTCCCACCCCCCAGGATACTGAGAATGAGAACCGGCCAGTACACATTGGATGCTCCCCCACCCCAGGATACTGACATGCTGCCTGCATCCCCAGTCCCAGTTGAGAATAAGTTGAGAATATCCAGTACACACTGGGTATACGGTATCCCTACCCCCTGGGTAAAGAATCACTCAACAGTGGATGTTGAGGATACTCAGGATACTGAGAACCTGTATATGCTGGGTGCATCTCCACCATCAAGTCACTGAGAACCTTCATGCATTGTGTAAATCCTATCCCCTGGGTACTGTGAGCCGTTACCCATTGGATACATATGATACCCACCCCTTGGGTACCGGTATTGAGACCAATACACAGTGGGTACATCCCACTCACTTGTGCATCCCCACACCCAGGCACACAGTGGTCAAATGATCTAAGGCGCTTCACTGGTGACCGGTAGCCTTACACCACTGAACCGGCACAGGTTTGAGCCCTGCTGGTGCATGTGTGAAAGTTTGCCAGTTACTTGCCGATGGGCAGTGGTTCTCTCTGGGTACTCCAGCTTCCTCCATCCACCAAACTGGCTGTCACCGGATGAATGAAACTAATCCCCCCCCCCTGCAGGATAATGAGAACCAAATTTCTTACATATTCACAAGATTCTGTGGGAATAATTGTGAGACAATGTCAATACTTCTCAGGATGCACGATTAATTCCCTTTCCCATCTGCCATGATCAATCTCGGCAAAAAATAAACCCGTTGACCTCATTCATTTTTTATACAAAAACTGAACACAAAGAAATACATTAATGTTTTCACTATCAACTCCTGTGGACTGTGACAAAATTACAGACCTGTACAGTTATCACCTTCCTGATGGATCAAACTGTCCAGGTGTTAATGTTGTTGTCACAGTTTACTGATTGCTTTGATGACTACCCACCTGCTGCTCTGGACAAACATCTTGTTTCTTCTAGGGCAGCAGCTCCTTGGCTGTATAGGCTGTGACATCCAGGGTCTAGTGAACATTCCATACCAATAATAGAACACAGGTGAACTGGTGATGTTTATGCTTCAGTCTATCTCTTTATGATCCCCTTTGCCACATTCCTGATAGATAAACTATATCATGTAAATCATGAACATTTCATTCGTCCTCAATGTTACCCTTTACTATACCAACCATCCAATCAAATTCTGTGATTGACCACTTCCTGTTTGTTTATTTTGGTCCAGTTGACCAATCAGCTGGCAGAACTGCCACTTCTGGTTTATCTTCTGGTCATATTGTGCAAACTTCCCATTACTAAACTTACTACTTACAGTTTTTCATTCTCATTATTCAGTTCCCTGATCTTGACAATTACTAATCACTATTGACTTGTACTCATATAACTGTCCAGGTATGTTTGATCATATTCACAGGAAAACAACCCAGAACTGTAACTGAACCCAGAACTGTAACTGAACCCAGAACTGTAACTGAACATAGGACTGTAACTGAACATAGGACTGTAACTGAACCCAGAACTGTAACTGAACCCAGAACTGTAACTGAACATAGGACTGTAACTGAACATAGGACTGTAACTGAACCCAGAACTGTAACTGAACCGTAACTGAACCGTAACTGAACCCAGAACTGTAACTGAACATAGGACTGTAACTGAACATAGGACTGTAACTGAACATAGGACTGTAACTTAACCCAGAACTGTAACTGAACCCAGAACTGTAACTGAACATAGGACTGTAACTGAACATAGGACTGTAACTTAACCCAGAACTGTAACTGAACCCAGAACTGTAACTGAAGCCAGAACTGTAATGACTGTAATTGAACCCAGGGCTGTAATTGAATCCAGGGCTGTAACTGAAGCCAGAACTGTAATGACTGTTAAACTGAACCCAGGGCTGTAATGACTCTTACTGAACCCAGGGCTGTAATGACTCTTACTGAACCCATGAATGTAACTGAACCCAGAACTGTAACGACTGTAACTGAACCTGAACCCAGGGCTGTAACTCAGGCCTCGAAAATTAATTCATTGACATAACCGAAAAATCAGTTACGGTAATTTTGTCTTACGTAACCTATTGTTCGGTTACGATGTTAATTTTTATGTAACCAATTGGTTTCGCAAAACGGTTACGTAATTATAACAGTGTGCCGTCAATCAGTACCGTACAATTCAACTCGGGAGTGATATAAGACAGTCCACAGCACATGGTACCGTACAATTCAACTCAGGAGTGATATAAGACAGTCCACAGCACATGGTCAGTGACTGGATTGCACACGTAAATCGCTTTCACCATTCATGATTGACTATTGTGACTCCGGCTGTATAATTCATTCACCATTTCCTTCTGATTCCATTAAAATCCTGATCGAAAAGTCTGAGAAGTTGAACACGCCGCCTGCAAATTTAGAGATGGCGGAAGTGACGAGTGTTAACCGCAAGCTCCGCGTTCTGAGATGATTCCTCCGCGAGGAGCTCCGCATGCCACCTCTGCTGCTAGCTCCGTGCAGAGCTTCCCACGGAGAAACAACCTCGGAGCGAGGAGGCTTGCGGGTAACCCTTACATTCCAACTCATTCAAGTTTGATAATGCTGTTTCCTGGCCGCTATTGCTTTATTACGCCTGCCTGAACCAAGGATAGACAAAACAGTCTGTGCAAGCTGACAGACACACGCCTGCCACGTGGTAGTCTACAAATTCAATACAGACGGTCGAGTTTGCGACTTAGTTTCGCTTTTATAACATGCTGAAAAACACACGCCATGTGGTTAAAGTTTGCACAGTGGACAGACAGAGAAGAGGTTGGGACTTTTGTTATCAGAACATATGTCCAAGAAGCACATTCACGTAACCGATTTTTCGTTCTGGCCATTTCGGATTTGCATAACCGACACACGAACGATCGTTTCGTTCGCGCCAAATTTCGAGGCCTGTAACTGAACCTGATCCTAGGGCTGTTACTGAACCCAGGGCTGTAATGACTCTTACTGAACCCAAGGCTGTAATGATTGTAACTGAACCCAGGGTTGTAATGACTCTTACTGAACCCAGGGCTGTAACTGAACCCAGAACAGTAACGACTGTAACTGAACCCAGGGCTGTAACTGAACCAAGGGTTGTAATGACTCTTACTGAACCCAGGGCTGTAACTGAGCCCAGAACAGTAATGACAGTAACTGAACCCAGGGCTGTAACTGAACCAAGGGTTGTAATGACTCTTACTGAGCCCAGGGCTGTAACTGAGCCCAGAACAGTAACGACTGTAACTGAACCCAGGGCTGTAACTGAACCCAGAACAGTAATGACAGTAACTGAACCCAGGGCTGTAACTGTACCCAGGGTTGTAATGACTCTTACTGAACCCAGGGCTGTAACTGAGCCCAGAACAGTAACGACTGTAACTGAACCCAGGGCTGTAGCTGTACCCAGAACAGTAACGACTGTAACTGAACCCAGGGCTGTAACTGTACCTAGAACAGTAATGACTGTAACTGAACCCAGGGCTGTAACTGTACCCAGAACAGTAACGACTGTAACTGAACCCAGGGATGTATTTGAACCAGAACAGTAACGACTGTAACTGAACCCAGGGCTGTAGTAACTGTACCCAGGGTTGTAATGACTCTAACTGAGCCCAGGGCTGTAACTGAGCCCAGAACAGTAACGACTGTAACTGAACCCAGGGCTGTAACTTAACCCAGAACAGTAATGACAGTAACTTAACCCAGGGCTGTAACTGAACCCAGAACAGTAATGACAGTAACTGAACCCAGGGCTGTAACTGAACCCAGAACAGTAACGACTGTAACTGAACCCAGGGCTGTAACTGAACCCAGAACAGTAATGACAGTAACTGAACCCAGGGCTGTAACTGAGCCCAGAACAGTAACGACTGTAACTGAACCCAGGGCTGTAACTGAACCCAGAACAGTAACGACTGTAACTGAACCCAGGGCTGTAACTGAACCCAGAACAGTAATGACAGTAACTGAACCCAGGGCTGTAACTGAACCCAGAACAGTAATGACTGTAACTGAACCCAGAACAGTAATGACTCTTACTGAACCCAGGGCTGTAACTGAACCCAGAACAGTAATGACAGTAATTGAACCCACTGAACCCAGAACAGTAATGACAGTAACTGAACCCAGGGTTGTAATGACTCTTACTGAGCCCAGGGCTGTAACTGAGCCCAGAACAGTAACGACTGTAACTGAACCCAGGGCTGTAACTGAACCCAGAACAGTAATGACAGTAATTGAACCCAGGGCTGTAACTGAACCCAGAACAGTAATGACAGTAACTGAACCCAGGGTTGTAATGACTCTTACTGAGCCCAGGGCTGTAACTGAGCCCAGAACAGTAACGACTGTAACTGAACCCAGGGCTGTAACTGAACCCAGAACAGTAATGACAGTAACTGAACCCAGGGTTGTAATAACTCTTACTGAGCCCAGGGCTGTAACTGAGCCCAGAACAGTAATGACTGTAACTGAACCCAGGGCTGTAACTGAGCCCAGAACAGTAACGACTGTAACTGAACCCAGGGCTGTAACTGAACCCAGAACAGTAATGACAGTAACTGAACCCAGGGTTGTAATGACTCTTACTGAGCCCAGGGCTGTAACTGAGCCCAGAACAGTAACGACTGTAACTGAACCCAGGGCTGTAACTGAACCCAGAACAGTAATGACAGTAACTGAACCCAGTGTTGTAATGACTCTTACTGAGCCCAGGGCTGTAACTGAGCCCAGAACAGTAACGACTGTAACTGAACCCAGGGCTGTAACTGAGCCCAGAACAGTAACGACTGTAACTGAACCCAGGGCTGTAACTGAACCCAGAACAGTAATGACAGTAACTGAACCCAGGGTTGTAATGACTCTTACTGAGCCCAGGGCTGTAACTGAGCCCAGAACAGTAACGACTGTAACTGAACCCAGGGCTGTAACTGAACCCAGAACAGTAATGACAGTAACTGAACCCAGTGTTGTAATGACTCTTACTGAGCCCAGGGCTGTAACTGAACCCAGAACAGTAACAACTGTAATTGAACCCAGGGCTGTAACTGAACCAAGGGTTGTAATGACTCTTACTGAGCCCAGGGCTGTAACTGAGCCCAGAACAGTAATGGCAGTAACTGAACCCAGGGCTGTAAATGAACCAAGAACTGTAGCACCTTTTGCGAATAATAACTAGATATTTATGTACCCTGAAGTAGCTAGGCCTACTCAAACTGACCATCCTTCTCACACCTGCGTTTATCAGACTCTATGTATCATTTAGATGGATACTTGTTGAAATATGGTGAATTTGCACTTACATTGGATTCCCCTTGGTGATTTCAGGATATATCATTGAAGTTTGTTTACACGTGTTAAAATGGTTAGAAAATTCAAGGTTAAAACTGTAGTGATACTGTTGGTGTTATAGAACACTTTGAGGGAACTATAGGAGTGATACAATAATTGGTGTTATAGAACTATTCAAGGTTAACTGCAGAGGTGATACTGTAATTGGTGTTACGGAACACTTTGAGGGAACTACAGGAGTGATACAATAATTGGTGTTATAGAACAATTCAAGGTTAACTGCAGAGGTGATACTGTAATTGGTGTGACGGAACACTTTGAGGGAACTACAGGGGTGATACAATAATTGGTGTTACAGAACAATTCAAGTTTAACTGCAGAGGTGATACTGTAATTGGTGTTACGGAACACTTTGAGGGAACTACAGGGGTGATACAATAATTGGTGTTACAGAACAATTCAAGGTTAACTGCAGAGGTGATAGTGATACTGTAATTGGTGTTACGGAACACTTTGTGGGAACTACAGGGGTGATACAATAATTGGTTTTACAGAACAATTCAAGGTTAACTGCAGAGGTGATAGTGTAATTGGTGTTATGGAACACTTTGAGGGAACTACAGGGGTGATACAATAATTGGTGTTACAGAACAATTCAAGGTTAACTGCAGAGGTGATACTGTAATTGGTGTTACGGAACACTTTGAGGGAACTACAGGGGTGATACAATAATTGGTGTTACAGAACAATTCAAGGTTAACTGCAGAGGTGATACTGTAATTGGTGTTACGGAACACTTTGAGGGAACTACAGGGGTGATTCAATAATTGATGTTCTAGAACAATTCAAGGTTAACTGCAGAGGTGATACTGTAATTGGTATTACGCAACACTTTGAGGGAACTGCAGGGGTGATACAAGTCCTTTCAGAGTTTACTTGTTAAGCCACTGTTTAGCCATTGTGTTGAGAATACTAATATATGTAGTTAAGTTAAACATATTGACTACAAGTAAGAAGAAGTTACATGTAGTACTGGTTTCCCTGTCTCCTGTATTAGTGTCCAGGAAGTAGCTGTAGTGATCTGTGAGGATGTCAATGATAGGACTGTGTGAATGTAGTCATTGTTTGACTGATTGATGGATGATGTACTTACTGCTCTACGTCCTGATGATGTTCAGAATCAACCATTCAGAAACAGTAGATTCACAGGAGGCTCTAGAGGGTCAATTATAAATTGATTTTTTTGAAAACAACAACAGAACTCCTGTTTCTATATATTGTTGCATTGTGGGACTATAGTATTTGGGTCCGTCCGTCCGTCTGTCCTTCTGACTTCGTTTCCGGACAATAACTCTTGGAATCTGAATGGATTCTTCTCAAATTTGGTATGTGGGTACCTCTCCTCAAGAGCTCGCTTGGGATAGTTTTTCACGCCGATCCGTCTTTTGGTGTCACCACCTGGGAGCCAGGTTAAAATTTTGTACCCGGACAATAACTTTTGAAAAACTGAAAGGATTCTTTTCAAATTTTGGTATGTGGGTATCTCGTCTCAAGATATAGCTTGGGATTGTTTTTCATGCCGATCCGCCTATAGGTGTCGCCACCTGGGGGCCAAGTTAAAATTTCATTTCCGGACAATAACTTTTGAATAATGGAAAGGATTCTTTTCAGATTTGCTATGTGGGTACCTTGCTTTGTGATCTTAATTGGAATTGTTTTTCATGCCGATCCACCTATAGGTGGCGCCACCTGGGAGCAAAGTTAAAATTTCATTTACGGACAATAATTTCTGAAACCTGAAAGGATTAGGACAAATTTGGTAATTGTGGATACCGGTACCTTGTCACAAAATCTCACTTGGGATTGCTCTCCATGCCAGGTACTCAACATTATGGCTCCAAACCAAATCAGTTGTTTCAATGTTGGGGGGACTTCAACCGCTCAGGTTTTCATTATCACAAGAATATATATGGGTATACTTTCATGGGTTACAGGGAAAAATTACTTTGAACATCAGAGTTGTTATATGGTTGATGTCGGTGGTTATAGGATGAAATAAACAAATTACTGAACTTAAATTAGTATTTCTGTGAGAAGAATTTTAGAAGTTGGAAACTAGTAACCAAACAAATTATTATGGAAAACTTTTGTTTATTAGCTGTTGATTTTGGTTTGAAAATGCTGTTAGTAACTAGAGCGGAGTGTTGCCAACTAATAAACAAAGAATTTGTTACCTATAAAAATATGTTTGGTAATCAAATTAATGATCTGAATATCTTGATAACTTCATAACAGATTTTTGTTTCACAAGTTCTGCCTAATATAACAGCCTAACTTGCATGTATACATGTATGTCCAGTTCCAGCTACATGTAGCTTATTGTTATTTCTATTGTTGATCTCAATATGAAACTAATTCTTCCAAGGTGACACCAATATCTATGTTAATAAAAACAACAACCAGCCACATGGGATATAAGGTTATTTGACTTGATTGAATTGAATACATTGTCTTAATGGATCCTGAAAAGTACAGATATCAGTATATAATATTGTATCACTCATTGTTGGAAGATACTATTGCTCAGTGTGTTAATAAATTAACAAAAGTTTATATCTCAGCAGATATATACTGTGAGAGTAGAAATTGCACAGTTATGTTGGACAGAAGTTCTGAACATTGGCAGGTTAAGGTTAATTCCTCCTCACACCAGGTGTCACAAATATTTAGTGACCCCCACTTGTGCCCCTCCTCAAATACATGTTTTGTAATCAACTAGGACATCCTGCTGCCTATTTAGTTCCCGCCTCCAGATATTTATATCCTACAAGTAAGTAAATAAAGAGAAGACATTGGCGGGGTTCTTCATAAAGATTTGAACAAGTTAAATGTGAAGGATGATGAGTTACCTTAAAAGTTGTGAGGATTGGAGGGACACATTCAGTCTAACAGCTGTTCTTTTACCTGTGGAGATAGATATCTGTCACTGACCATGTTCTGGTTCATATTTGGTTACTGGCAGTGATTATACTGCCCTGTCAGCTGGACACCATCATTCATTGTGACAAGTCCTCCGTTTACTCCCTGTAAGGGGACTGTCACCTGAGAGGTATAGCAGTACATATTCTGTGGTAGGTAATTAACTCTCACTCACTGTAAACAACAGGCTACATGTATGTACTGTTAATGTTGTGAAAATTCTTTTATTTGGCACTGTCATTTCATATTACTTTTTAACCCTCTACCGCACTTGACTGAAGGGGTATTGTCATCATCAGCATCATCTGTCTGTCTGTCCATGTTCAATGGTATCATAATATCTCTTGAATAATTATAGCTAGTCTCTCCAAATAGTTGCAGCTGAAGCCTATTGAAATGCAGGCTTCAAATTTAACCAAGGCCACAAAGGCTATAGCCTCCGATGCCCTACCTGCTGAGCTTGATGCCTCTTACCAACTGGCCTTGATGCCTCTTACCTACTGGCCTTGATGCCTCTTACCTACTGGCCTTGATGCCTCTTACCCACTGGCCTTGATGCCTCTTACCCACTGGCCTTGATGTCTCTTACCTACTGGCCTTGATGTCTCTTACCTACTGGCCTTGATGCCTCTTACCTACTGGCCTTGATGTCTCTTACCTACTGGCCTTGATGCCTCTTACTTACTGGCCTAGATGTCTCTTACCTACTGGCCTTGATGTCTCTTACCTACTGGCCTTGATGTCTCTTACCTACTGGCCTTGATGCCTCTTACCTACTGGCCTTGATGTCTCTTACCTACTGGCCTTGATGTGTCTTACCTACTGGCCTTGATGTCTCTTACTTACTGGTCTTGATGTCTCTTACCTACTGGCCTTGATGTCTCTTACCTACTGGCCTTGATGTCTCTTACCTACTGGCCTTGATGTCTCTTACCTATTGTCCTTGATGCCTCTTACCTACTGGCCTTGATGCCTCTTACCTACTGGCCTTGATGCCTCTTACCTACTGGCCTTGATGCCTCTTACTTACTGGCCTAGATGTCTCTTACCTACTGGCCTTGATGTCTCTTACCTATTGTCCTTGATGCATCTTACCTACTGGCCTTGATGCCTCTTACCTACTGGCCTTGATGCCTCTTACCTACTGGCCTTGATGCCTCTTACCTACTGGCCTTGATGCCTCTTACCTACTGGCCTTGATGCCTCTTACTTACTGTCCTTGATGCCTCTTACCTACTGGCCTTGATGCCTCTTACCTACTGGCCTTGATGCCTCTTACCTACTGGCCTTGATGTCTCTTACCTACTGGCCTTGATGTCTCTTACCTACTGGCGTTGATGTCTCTTACCTACTGGCCTTGATGTCTCTTACCTACTGGCCTTGATGCCTCTTGCCTACTGGCCTTGATGCATCTTACCTACTGGCCTTGATGCCTCTTACCTACTGGCCTTGATGCCTCTTGCCTACTGGCCTTGATGCCTCTTACCTACTGGCCTGGATGCCTCTTCAATTAATATTATCAAATTATATGGCAGATGTAGATGTAATGTTAGCACAATAGGTTTAAGAGGATTATAGCTAAACTTTCCAAGTTTATACAACATGCAGCTAGCAAAGTTCCGGGACCCTAGCAAAATGACAGACCTTGACCTATTGTCCCCACACATGCATTCTGTGATTGACCGGAATCTTATTGAACTTGACTGACCTTGACCTATTTTTTAAGGTCAAATTATATGTTAATGTTGTTAGCACAGTGTCTCTTGATAGAGTTTAACACTTCCCAAAACAAACAATCTGAAAATCAGGATGATATCAGATGAAGACTGGACCAATGCTGGGTTGACATCGGGCCAGTCATGTATATTTGTGTTCTCTTATTGTACTGTAAATATATAACAATGATTTAAATTTAGTGAAAACTTTTGAGTCAAAGTTATGGTACACCTGCTAACTACTACATACTGCAATTGACCTTATATAATGGAGAAATTTCAGGTCAAATCTGTTTAGGTCAATCTGACCCATAGGCCTACATTGAATTCACCCATTGAAGACTTGTGTGAACCGGAGTGAGAGTATATATATATATATATATATATACATGTATGTCACAGGACTAGCCTATAGCATTGCACCCTGCTCCGTAAATGAACTGATATTCATACAGTCTATTATTGGACATGCTCAGTGAACATGTTGTAGCCACTATAGTGAACACCAGAATGACTGTCACATATTGAGAGCCATCATATCACCGGAGTTACCTGGGGGCAACAGGACAGGTGTAAAACATCAGCAGATATATGTGTCTTTATACCAGATGTCTCCTACAGTTTGACCCACACTTCTATCACACAGGTATGGATGAGGCTCATTCACTATTACTTGTGTATTCTATCCCATAGCTACTAATAGCCAGAAGGTAATATTATTCATCAATCTGGTGAGATTATTTAGGCAACAAATCATTTTCCCAACTTTCAGCCATCAAAAACTTAGTATCGTACTGAGAAACAAGAAAGACCAGGAAGACAAGAAAGACAAGGAAGTCTTGGAAGTAGGCTATAAGTACTGGATTAACACTATACATGGGTCTGTTTGACTTCCAACACCTCATGTATTTTCACCTGTACATGTATTTCATTGTTGGATTTCACGTTTAATATAATCCATCTTTCTAATTATGTGTATTATTCAACAGAATGCCTCTTCCATCAAATTTAGTCCCCATATTCAACTAATGCTAATTAGCCAGTTATAATTACATATACATTGACTAATAATCATTGTCCAAGAAGAAATTGAAGCACAGTTTTTTTACCCCTCGGCCAACTTTGGCCTAGGGGTATTGTCGTCATCATGTACGGCTGTCCATACGTCCGTACGTCCGTCCGTTACCGCGATATCTACAGAACCGTTTCATGCATGGCAACCAAACTTGTTACATCTATTTATCTTCACGTAAATCAGAAGCCTACCGAAAATGAGTCATCTCGGACAATATTTTGCAGAGTTATGCCCCTTTTTACAAATAAAAATCCATTTATGATTTGTTATTGTGATAATTTCAGAACCGTTCCATATACGACATCCTAACGTGATACAGTTGTTTCTCTTGACCTGAACTAGATGCCTATCGAAAATGAGTCGTGTCAGAAAGTATTTTGCAGAGTTATGCCCCTTGTCTAATAAAATCCACTAATTCCTATGTTAAGTTTGCATATAATTTCTATATCATGTTTGTATACTATCACATTTATTTATTGATTGGATGACTGATTTATTGATTTATTCTCTTACACAATGCAAAGAACAAACGTATATCTATAGTGTATGTATTTATTCCAGAAACAAATTAATTTAATGGGAGGAAAACTTTTTTTTTTTTTCAAAGAAAGTACACTTACAATACCAGGGGTAAATATTTCTTCCCACAAGCCAATCAATTGGTAGAGACACCCTTATATTATAATAGCTGGGGTTCAGAGCCGAGGGGTTTCGATAGCGCAGCTTCATGTTTTTAGTTTTAACAGCATGTCTAGAATAGGTATGCTAAGTTCTTTACCTTTGCTGAAACACTCTTGGAATAAAATTAAGTTATTAGCAGCTAAGATAAGACTACCGTACATGAATAGTAATTGTTTCAATTAAATTTGAATAAATCCATCTTCATTTACATATAATTGTTCAAATCCATACCTTGATTTCCAGTTAAATCCTACTCACTCACTCACCCTTGATTTCCAATACTATATACATGTAACCCATGGATAAAATAACCTTAATCAAACAAATCTTGACAAGTGATCACAGATTTCTGTGGATCACAACTTGATGATGTATCCTTAAAAAATTATCTGATCATTCCTTTGATTTAAATGTTAACAAGTTTTGTTGTATATACATGTAGTTTCATGTTTACCTGTACAGGTACATTGTACACTGTTCTATGGTTCACACTATCTATTCAGTTATACACATCAGTCAGTGTGATACAATAATAGGCTGTCCGGAGTACCGTCAGACATGTCTGAACAGTATCTCGGCGACAAAATGGATATATAAAGATATCTCCCCCCCCCTCCCCACCCTGTCTACCTCCATTGTATGTTATTTATTACCGGTACTAAAGGTAGTTGTATAATCTTGGTGATGCTTCTCAAAGAGTCTCATATACATATAGGGGCCTAGCTATTATATATTATTATTATTCTCATATCTGGCCCTGATTTTCTCAAACTGACATTCCTGCTGAAATGAAGTGTAAAATGTAACTGGTTAATTATACAGATTACCACAATTGAACCAGTGAGCATTCTGTAGATTGTGAATATCACTGAAAACTAATTCTCACTCCAGCAAGCATGGTCACCTGATTTCACTTAAAACTACACTTTACTTGGGATCTTACACATTAAACTCGCATAGTATGGTACTAACGAACTTCATATACTGGTAGTCCGAATGGTACAGATCTACAAGAGAAAAGGTCACCTGCTTGGTACACTCCGATATTCACACCACTCAAAGATATTTGTCATCAATCCAAGTGTGCTCTTCCAAAAATGTGGCCTACAAGAGCATGAAGACTGCATCAGCAAGAGTGAGAAGTACCTCAAGAATTCTTACATACTGCCTTCATCATAGACGTAGTATCCTACTAAACTCCTTGAACTAACTCTCAACGAAGGACTATGGCGTCTCAGTGTGACAATTTGTCTCCATTTTTCATCTTTTATTGAAATGAACTGTAAACGTTCTTATTGTCTTTACTCGAAAGAGGTGCCACTCTCAAAGGGGGAAACTACGAACTGATCTGAACTTAACTGATGGCACCTGTTGGGATGGCTCTAATAGAACAGGTCACCTGTTGCGATGGCTCTAATAGAACAGATCACCTGTTGGGATGGCTCTAATAGTACAGGTCACCGGTTGGGATGACTCTAATAGAACAGGTCACCTGTTGGGATGGCTCTAATAGTACAGGTCACCAGTTGGGATGGCTCTAATAGTACAGGTCACTTGTTGGGATGGCTCTAATAGTACAGGTCACCGGTTGGGATGGCTCTAATAGTACAGGTCACCGGTTGGGATGGCTCTAATAGTACAGGTCACCGGTTGGGATGGCTCTAATAGTACAGGTCACCTGTTGGGATGGCTCTAATAGTACAGGTCACCTGTTGGGATGGCTCTAATAGAACAGGTCACCTGTTGGGATGGCTCTAATAGTACAGGTCACCGGTTGGGATGGCTCTAATACTATAGAACAGGTCACCTGTTGGGATGGCTCTAATAGTACAGGTCACCGGTTGGGATGGCTCTAATAGTACATGTCACCTGTCTGGATGGTTCTAATAGTACAGGTCACCTGTTGGGATGGCTCTAATAGAACAGGTCACCTGTTGGGATGGCTCTAATAGTACAGGTCACCGGTTGGGATGGCTCTAATAGAACAGGTCACCTGTTGGGATGGCTCTAATAGTACAGGTCACCAGTTGGGATGGCTCTAATAGTACAGGTCACCTGTTGGGATGGCTCTAATAGTACAGGTCACCAGTTGGGATGGCTCTAATAGTACAGGTCACCGGTTGGGATGGCTCTAATAGTACAGGTCACCGGTTGGGATGGCTCTAATAGTACAGGTCAGCTGTTGGGATGGCTCTAATAGTACAGGTCACCTGTTGGGATGGCTCTAATAGAACAGGTCACCTGTTGGGATGGCTCTAATAGTACAGGTCACCGGTTGGGATGGCTCTTACTATAACAGGTCACCTGTTGGGATGGCTCTAATAGTACAGGTCACCGGTTGGGATGGCTCTAATAGAACAGGTCACCTGTTGGGATGGCTCTAATAGTACAGGTCACTGGTTGGGATGGCTCTAATAGTACAGGTCACCTGTTGGGATGGCTCTAATAGTACAGGTCACCAGTTGGGATGGCTCTAATAGTACAGGTCACCGGTTGGGATGGCTCTAATAGTACAGGTCACCGGTTGGGATGGCTCTAATAGTACAGGTCACCTGTTGGGATGGCTCTAATAGTACAGGTCACCTGTTGGGATGGCTCTAATAGAACAGGTCACCTGTTGGGATGGCTCTAATAGTACAGGTCACCGGTTGGGATGGCTCTTAATATAACAGGTCACCTGTTGGGATGGCTCTAATAGTACAGGTCACCGGTTGGGATGGCTCTAATAGTACAGGTTACCTGTTGGGATGGCTCTAATAGTACAGGTCACCGGTTGGGATGGCTCTAATAGTACAGGTCACCTGTTGGGATGGCTCTAATAGTACAGGTCACTGGTTGGGATGGCTCTAATAGTACAGGTCACCTGTTGGGATGGCTCTAATAGTACAGGTCACCTGTTGGGATGGCTCTAATAGTAGATGTCACCTGTTGGGATGGCTCTAATAGAACAGGTCACCTGTTGGGATGGCTCTAATAGTACATGTCACCTGTCTGGATGGTTCTAATAGTACATGTCACCTGTCTGGATGGCTCTAATAGTACAGGTCACCTGTTGGGATGGCTCTAATACTAGTACATGTCACCTGTCTGGATGGTTCTAATAGTACAGGTCACCTGTTTGGATGGCTCTAATAGAACAGGTCACCTGTTGGGATGGCACTAATAGTACAGGTCACCTATTTGGATGGCTCTAATAGTACAGGTCACCTGATCAGCTATTTTTGATAGTGTTTATCTGTGATGGCCAGTCATGAGGTCCTATATGATCATACATATCCCAGCAGCAATCAGTGATGTGTGAATTTTACTATGATCCCAGCATCTGTGTCTAATTGACAGAAACATATATTATCATGTGCTCAATGGATTCACCTCCTAAAAAATAGTCGTAACCAGATATTCTAATCATGTTACTTCTGTATGCACTGTAGATTCCCTTAAATTCTGGGAGAACAGTTAATGTCACAGGACTTTGATGACAAGGATGTGACAGTCGAGGTACTCATAATACTTGAATAGTTGTACATTATGATAATGTGTCCGCTCCATTATCATAATTGTATCCACCCAAATATAAAATAGCTGATTGAGTTAGTACTGCATGCTATTTGTATCCGGCATAGCCAATTTTCATTCTGTTTGATCATATTCAGAGGGCAATATACTTGTAATCAAGTCGATGTGATCATACGGATGAATGGTTGCATGATTGTCCATCCGTCAACAATTTCTTGTCTGGTCTATTTCATGGATAACTCCAAAACTTGAATACTTGGAAGATGCCTAGTACCATACCAATTTGCACTGTCAGGTGTTTTACATGTTTTGATGACTTCCCACAGAGTTATGGCCCGTTATAGTCGATCTGGAAACAACTTCTTGTCCGCTTCATATCATGGTTACTATGTCATGGACAACTCCAAAATTTATATGGAAGATGCTTGGTGTGTGGCCGATGTGCATAGTCCTGTATTTTTCCTCATTTGATGATTTTCCTTATCCTGTTAGTCAATAGTGTCTTGTCTGGTCCATATCTCAGTTACTATTTGATGGACAACTCTGAAACTTACATGGAAGATGTTTTGTACCTTGACGGTACTAGCTGTCGGGTTTTTACGTGTTTCAATGACTCCACAGCGATATGGGCCTTTATCATGTTTATGCTGGTAGTAAAAAATTTCTTGTTCAGTCCATATCTTGCTTACTATTTGTTACTGTAACTTTGAAACTTTTGCATTGGGAGACTTAGTTGGAGATGTCCACTGTCGGGTTTCTTACCCATTTCGATTATTTTTCTCAGAGTTATGGCCCTTTATCCTGCCCGTAAACATTTTATTGTTTGGCCTATATCTGCCTTACTACTTGATGAAACTCAATTCTAAAATGCCCAGTATCTTGCGGTTGTGCATGGTATATATATTCACCAACATGTATTTCATTCTGGTAAGGTTGCATGGCACTTAAAAAAATTTAAACTTGTTTCATGCTGAGCACCTTGTGAATATGCACTAACTGTCCAAACTTTGAGTTATTGTCCATTTTTCCTGTCCAAACTCTGTCCATTTTCTTCAGCCTACATGCTGTCATGGATTATATTTACCCGAGCCATATAGAACATTTGGAACTTATTTGGTACCCTGGCTGGTATATTGGTGAAGCCTGATCTCCAATGTTCAAAATCCTTGAACAATCCTAATGTTTTTAAGGCTGAGATGTTACATTATGTTAAATGAGATATTGTAGATGATTGTCCTGAGGATCAACAATGTCTCTCATCTCTTCAGTGGAATTTGAATATATGCATATAAAAACATTACATCAAAATGAAGATGACTAAGCAATAGTTTGATATTGCGATTAGTACATACATTATCTTGTGTGATCGTCACGGTCTGTTGAAATTAGAAACTATATCTTGTGATAAAGTTACATCCAATTAATTCACGTAGTTGATTCAATAGACTTGAACATAGTTTCTCTTCAGGGTTTACTCTGTCACAAGGTTCTGTATTTTACATACACTTATTGTCTCCTTCAAAGATCTTGAAAATCGAAAAGGCCTACCTGTACATTAAATACTCAAAATATGGTCTCATTCCGTTCAATCATTTTAGAAACTCCAGTTATCTTTAGTTTCAAAATGCTTCATTGCTCAATTCAAATTTTCAAAAACTAATCTGGCAATCTCATTGGCTTGTGAAGAAAACTGGAAAAATTCCAGCCAATGAAATTGTTTTGCTATCACGATTACCACCCCTTTAAGCATACCAATTCTACTCTCAGGGTCCCACAAGACAGCTCATTTCATCGGCATACTGGCCGAGATGCAGTGTTTAAAAGTGAGAAAGAGAATGGCGGATGAGACGATCTCCTGACAGTAGTGGTATGTGGATCATGGATTTGAGTCCGCTCTCGGATAGACTGGCCTGGAAGTGTTTCTCTCGACTGTGGAACATGATGAGTGGTACAAGTATCTACAGCTATCTCGCTCCAGCTGCTGAATCAGCCGGCCAGTCCAGAGCATGCTGGGTAGAGGAATCTTGCCCGCGAGATCTGGTGAAAACAATTACTGATGGAGAAACCAACAACAATAACAATGTGAACAAAAAGTGCTACAGTTTGGAGAGTGATATAGACAGAGAGCAGGAATCAGTACAGGATCATACATCATGGTCTCATCAGTAAGTGTTGTTGAGAGTATTCTCGTCGTCTGTCTGTTCATCTTTCTTGTGGACACGATATCTCAAGAAGGATTATAGCCTGGTGTTGTAAATTCATACCACATATGCATCTGGTGAAGGGTCAGGTGTCTATTGGAAATGACCTATTTTATCAAGGTCAAATTCTAGTTGATGGTTGATCAATGCCATTGACTTCCTCCCTTGTGTAATAATAGTATACCACGCTCAAATTTAGTGAATCAATTTTATCTTGGTTTGTATTCAATGAGCCATATCAAACCACATTTCTGTTAGTTTGATCGGCTGTTGAGTATAGGGGAGATAACTGATGAACCTGTTTACATGTAGCTTGTGGATGAAAAATCTAATTGATTTTTATTTGAATGTAAATGTGATGATCACCATCAGAGGTCAGAGGTCAGAGCTTGTCTCACAGTAGGCTCACTGACCAAGTGCTCCCCCAGTTAGTATATGTTAATGGTACTGTATTTATAATTGGGCATTACTAGAGCAGCATTGAAAACATGGGAAGAAACATAGGCACTAAGGTATAAAGTATAATATATGTGATGATGTGCGAGGTACATACAGTTACATAGTTCAATAGCGCATGATTACAACTGATTGGTGAAAGGGTAAGTTCACTAGCACATCTATCTGAGTATTGTGAAGGTAAGTTCAGCGTCAGAGAGATCAGGTAATGTGGTTAGTTCAGCGTCAGAGAGATCAGGTAATGTGGTTAGTTCAGCGTCAGAGAGATCAGGTAATGTGGTTAGTTCAGCGTCAGAGAGATCAGGTAATGTGGTTTGTTCAGTGTCAGAGAGATCAGATAATGTGGTTAGTTCAGTGTCAGAGAGATCAGGTAATGTGGTTAGTTCAGCGTCAGAGAGATCAGGTAATGTGGTTAGTTCAGTGTCAGAGAGATCAGGTAATGTGGTTAGTTCAGTGTCAGAGAGATCAGGTAATGTGGTTAGTTCAGTGTCAGAGAGATCAGGTAATGTGGTTAGTTCAGCGTCAGAGAGATCAGGTAATGTGGTTAGTTCAACGTCAGAGAGATCAGGTAATGTGGTTAGTTCAGTGTCAGAGAGATCAGGTAATGTGGTTAGTTCAGTGTCAGAGAGATCAGGTAATGTGGTTAGTTCAGTGTCCGAGAGATCAGGTAATGTGGTTAGTTCAGTGTCAGAGAGATCAGGTAATGTGGTTAGTTCAGTGTCAGAGAGATCAGGTAATGTGGTTAGTTCAGTGTCAGAGAGATCAGGTAATGTGGTTAGTTCAGTGTCAGAGAGATCAGGTAATGTGGTTAGTTCAGCGTCAGAGAGATCAGGTAATGTGGTTAGTTCAGTGTCAGAGAGATCAGGTAATGTTGTTAGTTCAGCGTCAGAGAGATCAGGTAATGTGGTTAGTTCAGTGTCAGAGGTTAGTTCAGCGTCAGAGAGATCAGGTAATGTGGTTAGTTCAGTGTCAGAGAGATCAGCTAATGTGGTTAGTTCAGTGTCAGAGAGATCAGGTAATGTGGTTAGTTCAGCGTCAGAGAGATCAGGTAATGTGGTTAGTTCAGTGTCAGAGAGATCAGGTAATGTGGTTAGTTCAGCGTCAGAGAGATCAGGTAATGTGGTTAGTTCAGTGTCAGAGAGATCAGGTAATGTTGTTAGTTCAGCGTCAGAGAGATCAGGTAATGTGGTTAGTTCAGTGTCAGAGGTTAGTTCAGCGTCAGAGAGATCAGGTAATGTGGTTAGTTCAGTGTCAGAGAGATCAGCTAATGTGGTTAGTTCAGTGTCAGAGAGATCAGGTAATGTGGTTAGTTCAGTGTCAGAGAGATCAGGTAATGTGGTTAGTTCAGTGTCGGAGAGATCAGGTAATGTGGTTAGTTCAGTGGCAGAGAGATCAGGTAATGTGGTTAGTTCAGTGTCAGAGAGATCAGGTAATGTGGTTAGTTCAGCGTCAGAGAGATCAGGTAATGTGGTTAGTTCAGCGTCAGAGAGATCAGGTAATGTGGTTAGTTCAGCGTCAGAGAGATCAGGTAATGTGGTTAGTTCAGTGTCAGAGAGATCAGGTAATGTGGTTAGTTCAGTGTCAGAGAGATCAGGTAATGTGGTTTGTTCAGTGACTACATGTACCCGTAGGCTAAATTATGTTACAGATAACACAAACACATTAAAACATAAATTAGAAGTTCATGTCTGACCGCACGTTGGCATAAGGGTCAATAAAGCTGCACAAAAACATCCTGAATATTTTTATTTTCATATTATCTCCCACTTACATGCTCCAAAGGGTGCATTCCACACCTAAATCATGTGCGGTTAAAAATAGACATGGGTTCGGGTCTTCGGCCTTAAATATATGTAAAAATTTTAACAAAACCCCCGTAAAGGTATATATTTTCCGAATGGGCACACTCGTGCCATTATTTCAGAAGACAAGTGAGCTATTGAAATTGAAAAGGAAAGATGTGCAATCCTCCTTAAACCTTCTTCAACTTTTCTGAAAACTCCATAAAATGTACGAAAATGTGTCAAATTCGACCCACCATCCAGAGAAAACAAACGAAACGATTTTCTCATTAGACATGTGAACGTTTCTCCGTCCAACGGGCATTTTAAAAAGGCGAAAAAAACGGGGTCGACCTACTCGTTTTTTGTAAAATTTTATCGCCATAACTGATAAAGGAATCATCATTTTCGTTTCCCGAAAAAGTGAGGATTTTGGCCTGCCAGATATTCAATTCCGGAAACGATTGACTCTGTAGTGGTGAGTAGGTGCGGTCGGCAAGCAATTGTTATATCCCCGTTTGAAGAAATGGTTGTGTCCAGCAATGTGATACTATAGATATCAGTTAGTAGAAAGTGAAGAAGAATTACCATGCTGTCAAAAACAGGCGACCTTCCTTAAAATTAGGGAGGGGCCATTTGTACGAAACCGTGGCAAGTGTGGAGTGCACCCTTAAAGGCTAGGGTGTTTTCTCAGAATTTCTGTTCTCAACGCTATGCCAATCTGGAGGTGTTTGCGAGTTTCTTGGTATACGACACTTGCTTATAGTAGGCAGTTCTATCGGATATCCCGTCAATAACTTTCCCCCTACCCCATCTTTGTTTTTGCGACTTTCGCTAAAAAATCACGAGTTTACAAGCTCAATAAGAATAGTATAGCATTATGCTTTGACCATGACAATGAAACCTATGTACAAAGATTGGAAGCGTTGACCAGCTTCCGAATGAGGCATAAGAAGCAAAATAAACGCAAAAATAGCTAAAATTAGAGCCAAATTGTCAATAATTTTTCATCTCGACTTTTCCAAAAGATTGGGGGGTGGGAGTACAAACTTCGAGATAAAAGGGACGAAACCAGAATAATACGCTCTCAGTCACTTTAGATCAGGTAGTTGGTGTGCTCCGTATTGAAAATTAATCACTTTGACATTCACATTGGCAATAATGGGACATACAGGTCACTAATCGTAACATATATGCCTAACCAAGGGAAGGTAATTCTGTATAGGTCCAAATAGCATATATGCAAGGCCAATGCTATGATACCATGTAGTATGCATAAAATCGAAACATTTCTGACCAAGATAAATTAACTTTACGATCTCGTTCCATATCAAGTCATTACAAGGTCCGAATAAGCGCTTTTAACGAGTGTAGTGTTGGAGAACATACGATATTTGGCCTACTCGTGTATTATAACCGTGCAATGCACTATGGAGCCTACATTAAGGGTGCATTCCACACCTAAATCATGTGCGGTTAAAAATAGACATGGGTTCGGGTCTTCGGCCTTAAATATATGTAAAAATTTTAACAAAACCCCTGTAAAAGTATATATTTTCCGAATGGGCACACTCCTGCCATTATTTCAGAAGACAAGTGAGCTATTGAAATTGAAAAGGAAAGACGTGCAATCCTCCTTAAACCTTCTTCAACTTTTCTGAAAAACTCCATAAAATGTACGAAAATGTGTCAAATTCGACCCACCATCCAGAGAAAACAAACGAAATGATTTTCTCGTTAGACATGTGAACGTTTCTCCGTCCAACGGGCATTTTAAAAAGGCGAAAAAAACGGGGTCGACCTACTCGTTTTTTGTAAAATTTTATCGCCATAAAGGAATCATCATTTTCGTTTCCCGAAAAAGTGAGGATTTTGGCCTGCCAGATATTCAATTCCGGAAACGATTGACTCTGTAGTGGCGAGTAGGTGCGATCGGCAAACAATTGTTATATCCCCGTCTGAAGAAATGGTTACGTCCAGCAATGTGATACTATAGATATCAGTTAGTAGAAAGTGAAGAAGAATTACCATGCTGTCAAAAACAGGCGACCTTCCTTATTATAAAATTAGGGAGGGGCCATTTGTACGAAACCGTGGCAAGTGTGGAGTGCACCCCAATAACATCATTAAAATCTGCATACATGTACATATATATATATTGATAATGAAGACACCCCACCAAATACTGCCCACATATCTAGCTTATAATAAGCATTCTCACCCACACTGAACATGCCTAATACACAGTTACATGTGTATGACACCAATACCTGAAGGAAGCTTGAGTGTTTATCAATGTTTCTATTAAAATACAAAGTTTTTCTCAGTTCCTCTACCCAAAATAATCCAAGATGTGTTTGAAACGTTTCCTCTCCCCTGACAGGCTGAAAGAGTTGTAAATACTTTATTTGAACAGATATTGCATTATCTGGATTGTAGAAGCTAGGGTGATGTCTTGGTATCCATAGTCTATGGCTGAAACTGTTTTAATGGAAGTAAGTAGGTTTATATCAACTGGAAGGTGCATACTTCTATATGGTCATGAACTTCTGTTACCACCTGTCCATTTGACAGGCAATTCCAAATTTGTACAGGCAAAGTTAGAAAAAAGAAGAGACAGAAAAAAACAGGGAAGTATCCTATCAGAGTCTAGCAAAATACAATATTTGGACAGGCAGATTTCATATCCTGGCTGTTACTGAGGGGTTATTTTCGTTCTAATATTCTAACATGTTAGATATATTTCAAATTTCTGAAATATTAATAGAAATATCTGTTTATTGTGTACTAGTATCATATTAAGGTACTATATATATTTTCAATTTGGGTAAGATGTGATTATCAGGTTCTAATATATATGTCCTGTCATTATTATTTGCCCCTATTGTCGCTCTGGTATCATGTCATTAACTGCCCCATTGTCTCCTGTATCATGTCATGAACTGTTCCGTAGCTGCCCCCATTGTCTCTCTGGTATAATGTCATTAACTGCCCCATTGTCTGCCTGGTATCATGTCATTAACTGCCCCATTTGCTGTCTGGTATCATGCCATTAACTGTACCATTGTCAGTCTGGTTTCATGTCATTAACTATACCCATTGTCTGTCTGGTATCATGTCATTAACTGCCCCTATTGTCACTCTGGTATCATGCCATTAACTGTATCATTGTCAGTTTGGTTTCATGTCATTAACTATACCCATTGTCTGTCTGGTATCATGTCGATAACTGCCCCCATTCTCAGTCTGGTATCATGTCATGAACTGCCCCCATTTTCTTCCTTGTATCACATCATTAACTGCCCCCATTGTCTGGAATCATGCCATTAACTGCCCCATTGTCTCTTGTATCATGTCATTAACTGTCCCCATTGTCAGTCTGGTATCAGGTCATTAACTGTCCCCACTGTTTATCTGATATCATGTCATACCTCCCATTACGAAGTATAGGGGGTATATTGGATTCAGCTTGTCCGACTTTCCGTCCGTCCGAATTCGACGTTAACGCTCTAGAATCTGAACCAATCCATCTAGAGACTTCAAATTTGGTATACAGCATTGATATGTGGCAAAGCACACGCCTGTTGAAATTGGATACATTTCAATGTTTTTTTTGTGGTTTCCATAGCAACAAGACGGAAAATATTAATGTAACGACGTTAACACTCTAGAAGCTGACCCGTTCCATATAGATACCTCAAATTGGGTATGTAGCATTGATGTGTGGCAAAGTACAAACCTATTGAAATTTGATACTTTACTATGGTTTTTGTGGTTTCCAAGGCAATAAGACGGAAAATATCCATGTAACGACATTAATTCGCCAGAAGGGGAATTGTTTCATCTAGAGACTTCAAATTTGGTATACAGCATTGCTGTGTGGCAAAGCACAAGCATATTCAAATTGGGTACATTTTGATGTTTTTAGCCCACCATCACCAGATGGTGGGCTGTTCAAATCGCCTTTTGTCTGTGGTCCGTCGTCCGTCAGTCAGTCAGTCCGTCGTCCGTCCGTAAACAATTCTTGTTATCGCGATTTCTCGGGAACTACTGCACGGATCTTTCTGAAATTTCGCACACATGTTCCCCTTGGGGTCTAGTTGTGCAGATAACTTTTCTAGCCCGATTCGAAAATCCAATATGGCCACAGGGCGGCCATCTTGGATTTCCCCATGAAACCTTGTTATCGCGATTTCTCAGGAACTACTGCACGGATCTTTCTCAAATTTTGTACACAGGTTCCTCTTGGGGTCTAGATGTGCAGATACATTTTCTGGTCCGATTCGAAAATCCAATATGGCCACAGGGCGGCCATCTTGGATTTCCCCATGAAACCTTGTTATCACGATTTCTCAGGAACTACTGCATGGATCTTTCTGAAATTTGGTACAGAGATTCTCCTTGGGGCCTAGTTGTGCAGATACCTTTTCTGGTCCGATTCGAAAATCCAATATGGCCACAGGGCGGCCATCTTGGATTTCTCCATGAAACCTTGTTATCGCGATTCCTCAGGAACTACGGCACGGATCTTTCTGAAATTTGGTACACAGGTTCCCCTTGGGGTCTAGATGTGCAGATACCTTTTCTGGTCCGATTCGAAAATCCAATATGGCCACAGAGCAGCCATCTTGGATTTCCCCATGAAACCTTGTTATCACGATTTCTCAGGAACTACTGCACGGATCTTTCTGAAATTTGGTACACATATTCCCGCTGGGGCCTAGTTGTGCAGATACTTTTTCTGGTCCGATTCGAAAATCCAATATGGCCACAGGGCGGCCATCTTGGATTTTCCCGTAAAACCTTGTTATCGCGATGTCTCAGGAACTACTGCACAGATCTTTCTGAAATTTGGTACACAGGTTCCTCTTGGGGTCTAGATGTGCAGATACCTTTTCTGGACCGATTCGAAAATCCAATATGGCCACCAGGCAGCCATCTTGGATTTTCCCGTAAAACCTTGTTATCATGATTTCTCAGGAACAACTGCATAGATCTTTCTCAAATTTGTTACGCAGGTTCCCCTTGGGGTCTAGTTGTGCAAGAAACCTTTTTTGGTCCGATTCGAAAATCCAATATGGCCACCAGGCAGCCATCTTGGATTTCCCCATGAAACCTTGTTATCGCGATTTCTCAGGAACTACTGCACGGATCTTTCTCAAATTTGGTACACAGGTTCCCCTTGGGGTCTAGTTGTGCAAGAAACCTTTTTTGGTCCGATTCCGAAATCCAATATGGCCACTAGGCAGCCATCTTGGATTCCCATATGAAAACTTGTTATCGCGATTTCTCAGGAACTACTTCATGGATCTTTCTCAAATTTGGTACACATGTTCCCCTTGGGGTCCAGTTGTGCAAGAAACCTTTTTTGGTCCGATTCCAAAATCCAATATGTCCATCAGGCGGCCATCTTGGATTTCCCCATGAAACTTTGTTATTGCGATTTCTCAGGAACTACTGCATGGATCTTTGTTAAATTAGGTACACAGGTTCACCTTGTCGTCTAGTTGTACAAGATACCTTTTCTGGTCCGATTCGAAAATTCAATATGGCAAAACAGGCGGCCATCTTGGATTTTCCCATGCAAATTTGTTATCGTGATTTTTCAGGAAGTACTGCATGGATCTTTCTCAAATTTGGTACACAGGTTCCCCTTATGGTCTAGTTGTGCAAGGTACCTTTTTCGGTCCGAATCGAAGATCCAATATGGCCACAAGGCGACCATCTTCAATTTCCCCTTGAAACTTTGTTATTGCGATTTCTCAGGAACTACTGCATGGATCTTTGTTAAATTAGGTACACAGGTTCACCTTGTCGTCTAGTTGTGCAAGATACCTTTTCTGGTCCGATTCGAAAATTCAATATGGCAAAACAGGCGGCTATCTTGGATTTTCCCATGCAAATTTGTTATCGTGATTTCTCAGGAAGTACTGCATGGATCTTTCTCAAATTTGGTACACAGGTTCCCCTTATGGTCTAGTTGTGCAAGGTACCTTTTTCGGTCCGAATCGAAGATCCAATATGGCCACAAGGCGGCCATCTTCAATTTCCCCTTGAAACATTGTTACCGTGAATTCTTGGGAAATATTTCATGGATTTTTCTGAAATTTGGTACACAGGTCTCACATGGGGCCTATTAGTGCAAGATATCTTTTTTGGTCCGATTCGAAAATCCAAGTTACGCTCCAAATTAATTTGGTATTCTCAAGTGACGTTGCATCACAAGAGTCGGCGGATCAAACGGTGGGCCATATTCTATATATTGACTATAGAGAATATCCGTACCTTCACCTTTCATATCAAGGAGTTCAAATAATTCTGAATTAAAATGTATTTCTTCAAATTTTAAATCAGCCTTCTTTAGTCCATGCAGTAGCAAGTGAACTGCTCCACCGTTTCGTATGCCGACCTCAGTCTTGTGACTCAATGTCACAACTCGACAACTGTAGACTACTGGATGTTTCGATCCAAAGGAGATAATCAGGATCCAGGCACTTTTGAAGTTTCAACATTACTGCGCGGACCGGATCCCTTCAGTATTAAGCATTATTGTACCATCTTACTATTTTCGAGCATGGTATCTTGATTTAAACAGTATATTTATTTCACCAGGAAACAGGGATCGGCGAACAGGCAGAGCCTATTTGAACGCCTCTCCCAACAGACATATTACACATACATGTACAATTACAAGATGACAGACAACAGTGAATAGAATAAGAAACAGTTACAAACACAATAATTAACATGCAGCTGCATGGTATCTTAAAAGAGATATCTCAAAATAGCCCAAGAAACAGAACAGAATTAGCATTCGTTCCTAATTATAAAATCTGAAGTATGTTTCATAGCTCATGCCAAAGTGTCAAAGAGATTGGTCTTCGCTTCCAGTACCCAATGATGACACGTGCAAAAAAAATAAATAAAAAAAATACTACAAAACAAAGGCGAAGGATCCTCGGTACATGTACATTCACTTTCAGACTAACTTTGCTCATTTCTCTTGTATTATAACAACCGACATAAGTAAAGTTTCTAGAAATCTTGAAACTCCTGAAACTTATTATCATATCTTGGTGTTTTTCAGTGGCCTTTTTCAATCTTTTTCACTCAGATTCGAAATTCTGTAAACAAAATTACAAATCAATTGTCTGTTCTTAGTAACAATGGACAAAAAGATCCTCTAGTCATTAGCTTACAATTATCGGACAATGGTGGGCGCCAAGATCCTTCAGGATCTCTCGTTTGTGATTCCCATGGCAACTAAATGGAAAATATCCATATAATTATTTTGACACTCTAGAAACCGAGTCATTACAGCTGGAGACTTCAAATTTGGTACATGTATGTATGCAACATTGTTGTGTTTCAATGCACAATTGGGCAAATTTTGATGCTTTTTGTAGTTTCCATGGCAGTCAAATGGAAAATATCCATATAATGACATTGACACTCTGGAAGAAAAACTGTTCAAATTGGGTACATATCGACGATTTCTATGGTTTCCATGGCAACATAACAGAAAATATCCATATAAATATTTTAATGCTCTAGAAGCCGAACGTTAGCAACAGGTTTGGTGTTCTCAAAATTCACATGGATGAATTTTGCTTTGATATTGCATTATCCTTTCAATCGATTGGGAGTTTTGTTGTGATAATTGTCTACAGTTAGGAATTATTAGCATCTAAAAAAAAAAATTAAAAACAAATGTGTGAGTCTGTCATGGATGACAGATGAAAAAGTAGATGGGTGTTACCCTTTATAATAGAATATGCCATGCAGCATTGTTGTGTGATAAAGAACAAATCCATTCAAATTGAATTCTTATGATAATTATCTGAATAAAGAACTATTCTTAGCCAGAAAGTTGCTCATGGTCATTCACCCCTTCAAACAATGTCTGAAGAAATCACTACAATGCCTAGGGTCTAATTGCAATTTCTATTTTCCTGTCACCATTTCGGATTTTACAAATAAATCGAAAACGAATCGCCTGATTCTTCCCACATTCGATATACGGGTACCTTGTCAGAGGTATGATGTCTCCAACGAAAACCATTTTTCCTATACAGGTTCCTTTATTTTAGCATGACGCATCAGATGAACTTAATTTTTCTCGTGGATATCACACTAGGTCCTATCACCTGGAGAAACGGGGTATTTCTGAATCTTTGATTACAGATGATCAAAAATACAATGACCACACATTTCTAGCCAGCTGTAACTCAAGGGTCAAAGCAGAACCTCTAGTTAATTCTCCCCATTGTCAGTCTGGTATCATATCATTAACTGCCCCCCAGTGTCTCTCTGGTATCATGTCATTAACTGCTCCCATTGTCAGTCTGGTAGCATGTCATGAACTGCCCACATTTTCTCGCTGGTATCACGTCATTATAAGTATCACGTCATTATAATTAACTGCCCCCATTGTCAATCTGGTATCCTATCCTGAACTACTCCCATTGTTTGTCTCATATCATGTCTTTAATTCTCCCCATTGTCTGATATCATGTCATTAATTCTCCCCATTTTCAGTCTGGTATCATATCATTAACTGCCGGGGGCATTGTTTGTCTGATATCATGTAGTTAATTCTCTCCATTGTCATTCTGGTACATGTATCCTGTCATTAATTCTCCCCATTGTCTGTCTGTCTGATATCATGTCATTAATTCTCTCCATTGTCAGTCTGGTATCATATCATTAACTATCTCCAATTCTAAGCAAACAATTCTTATGAATAAACCGTGATAATTTGATCAATGGATTTGTAAACTACATGTTAATATGGTACATGTTTTATCCTATATCAGTTACAAATGTTGTTCATTATGAGATATTTGTTGTATTCATCTGTAGAACTATTCAAGATCCTGCCACTCAGAAGTTAAAATGGTGTAAACCCCCGCTGAATGTTCTGGTTGTCAAGAAGATGTTTGATGATAATGTATTGGTGGCATTCAAGGACCTTGTCTCCTGGCTCGTCGAGGTGAACTCACTTCTTAACCTTACTGTATAGTATTGGTCAACCGGAGTGTCATATTTAGTCAGGTTAGGGTCAACCCATACTTCCCATGCAAGCATTTTTTTTAACGAATATTTCATAATTCCTGTAGTGAAATGAATCTCTTTGTCGAAAATTATCCGTATAAAGCCTCTTCAAATCCTGAGATACATGTAGTTAGAATTCTTTTATATGCAAAACTTTTCCTGAAATTTAACTTTTAGCTAAAAAGTGACAATGTGTGGATTCTGACAAAAATTGTATTTTTATTTTCATTTTCTCACTTGGAATGCTTGCACCTACTGACCAAACTATGTATTTAAGAATTTAATCATCGGCAAAATTGTTTTGTAGAACTTATTCACAAAATCAATTTTTCTGCTGAATTGTGAGATTTTTAATTTAACAAAATTTCTAAAAGTACGATCCTGAAATGAAGTTTTATTATTTGATGCATATTTTCATGTTACTGATTAACCATTGGTAGCAAGTTTTCAAAGAAAATACACTGGGAAAGTAGCAAAAGTAGCGCGCAAACTTGAGGGGTTTTTTTTAAATAAATTAATTTATGTAAAACCTTGAATGTAAACTCGCCAGTGGTTTTTTTTCAGAGATGCGAATAGATGTTAGTGTCATATTCCAACTACCAATTTATCATTAAAAGTGCAATCGATCTTGGTAATATCAGATATTGACATACCAAACTGTGATGGTTAATCCTAATTATGCCCCCCCCCCCCCTCTAACTAGAGGGGGGGGGCATATAGCGATCGCTTTGTCCGTCCGTCTGTCCGTCCGAATTTCTTGTCCGCGCAATATCTCGGTTAATATTTGATGGACGAGATTGAAACTTGCATGGAATGTGGCCAGTGCCTCGTAGATGTGCAGCGTTGAGGTTTTTTTTCCAAGTTCCGGTATAATTTTCAAGAGTTATGGCCCTTTTTCTGAAATCACTGTGAATGAGACTTGTCCGGGCTGGATCTTGGTTAATATTGTATGGACAAGTATGAAATTTGCATGATATGTGGTCAGTGCCCCACAGTTGTGCAGCGTAAAGTTTCACCACGTTTCGCTTATATTTTCAAGAGTTATGGCCCTTTGTTCCTGAATTCTCCGTGAATTGGGACTTGTCCGGGCTGGATCTCGGTTAATATTGTATGGACAATTATTAAATTTGCAGGATATGTTGTCAGTGCCCTGTAGTTGTGCAGCGTGAAGTTTCTTCGCGTTTCGCATATATTTTCAAGAGTTATGGCCCTTTTTTCTCTTCAAATTTTTGTAAATTGGGACTTGTCCGGGCTGGATCTCGGTTAATATTTTATGGACAATTATGAAATTTGCAGGATATGTGGTCAGTGCCCTGTAGTTGTGCAGCGTGAAGTTTCTCAAAATTTCGCAGATATTTTCAAGAGTTATGGCCCTTTTTTCTTCAAATCTTTGTGAATTGAGACTTGTAGGGCTGGATCTCGGTTAATATTGTATGGACAAGTATGAAATTTGCATGATATGTGGTCAGTGACCCATTGGTATGCAGCGTGAAGTTTCTCTGCTTTCGGTTATATTTTCAAGAGTTATGGCCCTTTGTTTATCAAACCTTAAGTGAATGGGATATATTTATTTGTCCAGGCTGGATCTCCGTCCATAACCGATTTGGACCAGGAAAATGGCTATATTATATGTTATTCTACATTCCAAAGCAGACAACATAGGTCCTGAAGTATGAAATTGCCCCCAAAAGAGTGAATTGGGTGCAAAAGTCAAAGTTCACTGATTGCTTCATAATTTCACCACAATATAGGTCTCATAACCAGGTCACATTTTCGGATTTGGCGAAAGCCCTGGTGACCATCTTGCATCGAAACATCGTATTATCACTTGTTGGTTGATACTTGGAATATGTATTGTGTGAGGCATGACAAAAGAAGTGACTGAAACAGAATTTTTATAATTATCCAAATTAGGACTCCACCAACCAAAAAAACAACAGAACAATGGCGGGGCAGTGTCGGATTAAAGCGCAAGGGGGGCATACAATTGAGCAATCTCTGATTGCGTCCTTCCTGTGTTGTTAGTGCCATGTATGCTATCACCATGGTATGCACATGGACAGCTACAGTCAAACTTATCATGGCAGTCTATTACTTTATTAACCCTGTTGTATGGAGAATTGACCTACCCTTACAGACTTGAGGTGTACACCTCAAGTTGAGGTGTAGTCGAGGTGTACCTGAGGTGTACACCTCATTTTCTTTTTCAAGGTGTATACACCTCAAGTACACCTCATGGACTTTGAAAAAATATTTTTGTAATTTACCTACATCTCAAGTACACCTCTTGGACTTCGTCAAAATAGATATGTTATATACTACACCTCAAGTACACCTTATGAACTTTGCCAAAATATGCATGTACCTCAAGTACACCTCTGGGAGCTTTGTCAAAATATATGTGTAATCTACCTACACCTCAAGTACACCTCATGGACTTTGAAAAAATATTTTTGTAATTTACCTACATCTCAAGTACACCTCTTGGACTTCGTCAAAATAGATATGTTATATACTACACCTCAAGTACACCTTATGAACTTTGCCAAAATATGCATGTACCTCAAGTACACCTCTGGGAGCTTTGTCAAAATATATGTGTAATCTACCTACACCTCAAGTACACCTCATGGACTTTGTCAAAATGGATATGTTATATACTACACCTCAAGTACACCTTATGGAATACACCTTGTAATTTTCGTACACCTCAAGTATACCTTGGCTTCCCATACAGATTTCACTGCCCATCAACTCAAAGTTTTATTTATATTTCAAAGTACATTTCTTAGTTCATTAAGATCTTCACAAGCGCTATATTTTAAAATAAATCAATAAATGGGTTGGCTAACTGTAAATCTCATACACCTTCTATGATTAAAAGGACCATAGTGACACAGTGGCATGTGAACACTCTTGACAGGTCATACCTTGTTTTTCAGTTTACAATCCATAAAACCTACTTCTGCTATTTCTTGTGTCAGCTGCATATACATTCTCAGCTGGAGCTCTTCCTTAATTATTTTCTTAATACTTTTTAACTCTATGTCTCAGTTGGATGTTCCTGCCATAGTCTAATATTCTATTGTAACATACACCATGTACACCAATTCAGTCTGACAGTTTGAAATAAGTACAGCCCTTGTTCAATTAACAAATTAATAATTAACAGTGAGGGATATACCTCGTGAACTTTGTCAAAATATACTTGTAATTTACCTACACCTCAAGTACACCTCATGGACTTTGCTAAAATATGCATGTACAAAGGTATACAAGTATGTGCTTACACCTCATAATTTACCTACACCTCAAGTATACTTCCTACACTCCACCGTAACAAGCTTGGCATGAACATAAGATACAGTTATCCACCTACACCTAACACATCTGGTGGACTTTGTGGAAAGGTTTGTCTTGAAATTGAGCATAATATACCATCCACTTATTGTTAGTAATTGCCAGCACAATTTTTGATTCATACTCGCTAAATAGACGATATATTGCTGAACATGGCATTAAATTTAATTTTCTCTCTACATGTCTATGCTGGATCATCATGCTGGCCTGAACGTTACCTTAAATTACCTACACCTGATCAAGTACACTGCATTGACTTTGTCAAAAAAACATGTACCTTACTTTTAAATTACCTACGTACACCTCAAGTACACCTCCTGGACTTCTAAACGACATGAAAAATGTTATGTAAACTCAATTTTTATTATTATTTTGACACCAGGACACTAATACATCAAACTAAAACCTGCTGTAACATTCTTCACTTCAAATTATCATAGCAATCAGTTAATGGGCACTGTTGTATAATTTACAGAGAAACTATTGTTAATCTCATGCAACCTTAGGCACCTGTGGATATGTTGTCAACCTTCCAGATATATTTCCAAAGTGGATATGTTAACTGTCACTTCCCAAATACATTGGTCCCTTGTATGCTTTTGCATTGGAATCCTCTGTGTGGCAATAGGAGTACTTGTGAGCCAATGTTAAAGCTCCTTTATAAGTGTGGTGCTACCATTTCCCGACATACATGGTCAACTTCCCCTACTTTCAAGTTTGGTTGCTCATATGTTGGTTGTAGCGAAAAGTGCTGCAGAAAATTTGTTGTAGGAGGAGGATGGGGATCAATCAACTGAGAGGTGTTACAAAAATGAGAATACAAATATGCCTGGTGCCTATTTTCAATGGAGGTATGAATAAATTTTTCAAAATTGGATATACCTCAAGTACACCTCAGCTGGTACACCTCAGCTGAGGGGTACACCTCATTGAGGGGTACACCCCATTGAGGTGTACACCTCACTGAGGTGCTAATTTGCATATTTCGATACTCCTCAACTACACCTCAGCTACTCCTCAACTACACCTCATCTACTCCTCAAATATACCTCATAATATCTGAGGGTACACCTCCCAGGTACACCTCAACTACACCTCAAATACACCTCAAAGCAGTAAGGGTAGTCACAATACATGTAGATTCTATGGATACAACATTTGACTGTTTCTCTTCAATCTCATCAACTTTCTACAACAATAAATATGATTACTCTTGGTTAATATTTCTGTGTGAGAAATAATTGAATTATTAGAGTCCTGACCTAACATTAATTGACTTCATTATCAGTGCATAGATGTATCACCATGCAAAGGCAGACAACTGAGAAATATAGCCACTCATGTATGTGGCATATACAGCACCCTCTGTTGACAGATTTCATGCATGAAGAGAAGATAATCCATTCATTTAGACTGGATCATGTAGAATGAAGACTGAGATGACCTTTAATTCTGCTGGATACATACAGCCTGTACTTCCTAAAAACCTTCAATCTGTTGAATACATGGGATATATATTTCCCTTTGGCAGTCCTGTTTTCTGCATACAGCATGGATAACAGTCTAGTTCTGGAAAGGTGAATACTGAGGAGCTGTGATAAGGTGAATACTGAGGAGCTGTGATAAGGTGGGAAGGTGAATACTGAGGAGCTGTGATAAGGTGAATACTGAGGAGCTGTGATAAGGTGGGAAGGTGAATACTGAGGAGCTGTGATAAGGTGAATACTGAGGAGCTGTGATAAGGTGGGAAGGTGAATACTGAGGAGCTGTGATAAGGTGGGAATGAACATAACAGCCAGCAGAATAACTCAGCAATGTTTATGTTTGTCTTTGTACAGGAGAAGCACATGATAGTGTTTATAGAGATCAAAGTGCTAGAGGATCCCCTGCTCAGTGAGGACTCGGAATTCCGTGCACTTCAGGACAAACTCAGCAAGTTTAAGGAAGGTCAGTTCACTGAGCACTTATTTGAATGGCAAGGCTTTGAGTAATGTAAGACCAACTATTGCATAACAGATCTCATATCACTTTACACCAAATGTCTCTCAGTTACTTTCTACATTCTATACCATACCTGTATGAGCAATGTGCCGAGTGGTGTAAGGCGCTTCACTGGTGACCTCTAGCCTCACACTGGTGACCTCTAGCCTCACACTGGTGACCTCTAGCCTCACACCGCTGACCTCTAGCCTCACACCGCTGAACCGGCACAGGTTCAAACCCATCTGAAGCTTGTGTGGAAGTTTGTCAGTTACTTGCCGATGGGCGGTGGTTCTCTCCGTGTACTCCAGCTTCTTTCACCAACCAAACTGACTGTCACCATATGAGTGAAACAACCTTGAGTGTGACATTAAGCCAAATCCCCTCCCTCCCTCTAACATTTAATTTAGCTATATAGAGACAGTGGTTGAATATACTTGTCTGATCTTCCATACCATTGATTGTCCAGATTTGTGTTCAATGTATAATGTATGAACATATGTAACCTTCAATACGGTATCAAGGCTAAATCTGCATGTTTTCTGTCTTCATGTTTACAGGAGATGATTTAACAGATAAGATAGACTTCATCATATGTCTGGGTGGTGATGGTACATTACTACACGCCTCTTCATTATTCCAGGTATGATCACTAACATACACCTCCACCCCCTATAATACCTAATGGTATGTTCCTCCAGCATGTGACCTACAGTGCAGATCAGCTTAATCTTCCAATTAGTGAACAGGGTTTACGCACTGATGGCGCGCCAACGTGCTGGCCTAATCACCAAGACTTATTACACCCCCCATGATGTGACCCTTGCCGCCACGCGCCGGTAGAATATAGTCCGGTCAAACCACTGAACCATTGTAAGCATGTCGGCGGTAAACAAAGGCTCCCCGTTGGGGCGCTTGCCGGATTGCGCGCTAACAGCCGTCACCGCTTAAAACTGAATTGTTTTCAAAGAGTTCCCCTCTGGCGGTGTACGGCAAGAACACAATCTATTCTACAGTTTAAATTACTGGCTAAGTAATTAAAAAATATATAGAAGATTTGACTTCTTCAATAAGAATGCTGTAAATGATTATCTATCATTTTTTGTTTGCGCTCCAAGGAAACTCGGTCGTCTTGTGAACATTCGGTTGAGACTACGAATAATCTTCATTAACAAAAAGTTTCGCCAAAGATAGCTATGCTTAAATATATTATCAGAATTCATAAAACGTTGGTGTGTGCAAATTGCGAAGGCCGCCTCCTCTTTCAGAACGGCCAGTAAAACGATTGAACGTAACATTTCAAATGAATACAGCTTCGTATAAATTCAGACACACGGGCGAGTCGAGATCATAATCGGGGCAACATGCAGTGCTCGGTCAGACTAGTTGTCTCTTTGGCTTGTCTTGTTACAACCGCCTAACCAAAATATACACAGAAATTCAAAAGATCAATTAGCCCCTTACAGAGAATGACAAATACTTGTATATGCTCTTTATTCGTTACCGCCCGACTGTTAAAGGTTGCACACGAAACTTCCGATGAGGAAATAAGAATTAACAAGTATTTATGGCCCACACATCGTTCCAGCTAAATAACAAAAAGAAACAATAACAGAGATTTCTACCTAAACAATAAGTTAATGCCATTTCATTTCTTTTCAAATGAGACACAGACGCGCATTTTGTTGGACGAAAGCGGGATATCGCTTTACCCCGTCAGAGAGAGAATGCACTGTTATGTTTATATTATCCACTTGTTTAGGCCAAACTTAACGAGATGATTAACCTTTACAGTGTTGTTTTCTTGCTGACAATATAACATCCGTTATTCTGTTCGACAGGAAGTATGCATTAACACATATGAAATGTAGGTCTTGATGTTGGGGACGGAGAGAGGGACTTCAGCCATAAATAATGTGGGTCCACTGTTCGTTTTACCATTCTCACCTCGTCTCTCATTACAGAAATCACTCTACCTGGTCTTACTGAATATCTCACTTACTATCGGCAAAACATATTTTTGTGCATAAATAACCTGCGATGATATACGTATACGTACCAGAAAGAGTCATGCGAACTTGTACATAGCGATTCTTATTTACTTCTATTTATATCTCCTACTAATCTCTCATTGTTATTTATTATTTATTCATTTATTTAGTTACATATTTAGCGCTGGAAAAGGTATTCAAAAAACAAAGAAATGTACCGCGAAATTCAAATAAAACATTGAGTTGATGGGCCGCGAAATCCGAATGGGAAGCGGCCCTTAAACTACAATTTCAATCAAAAAAACGTACATGTACTCAAGTGAAATCGTCTTGAACTACCGTCGACTGTACTGTTTTCATAGTAATATGGATTATAACTTAAAGTGAAAGATTTTCCCATCAGTCGGTGTCCTTCCTGCCGAATCATACTGTCGGTTCAGTAAAATATAACTTCTGCGCAGTAATATGTTGCAAGATTTCAAACACGTGTTCTCATTTTCCCGCGAAAAGCGACGTGGGGATAAACTGGTCGCGCGGGGCTATATTTAGCATGTTCAGACAGCATCCAACACTTGTACCAAAGTTCGTCTGGATAGCGGAGTTGTGTGTAGACGCCAGATTTCATGAGGGTTGATCTATTTCACAGAGGAGTGAGTTCTGTTTTATTGGTGACAAATCCGCAGAAAGGGATTACCAGACTTCAATCAAATTAATCAACCGATTTCTAGTAAAAAGGTACGGGTATTGCATAATTCGTTTCATCGGTTCTTGTCCACTGATTAAATATTTATACACTGCATAATCCGGTAGTAAAATCCCGGACATTTACTCTTGAATGGTCAAAATTAACACAATTTGCAAGAATTTTTGAATATATAAAAACGAATGACTTGAACTTGCATATCTGTATGAGGAGCGGAAATACCAGAAACGCTATTCCTTGATACGCGCAAGTCTGGGTCAACTTTGAAAGCAGGTGTCCGACGAAGCACAAATTACAATCCATTTTGCAAGCGGTGTTTATGATTAAAAAAAATATTGAATCTATTTCCTTTCACAAATTTTTAGATGGAATGCAAATACGCTTGATCGAGGTCGACATGTTCGCCAGTAACACAAATTCATACACCTGATGTTATTTAATAGGTATGAATTACATGCAGACATTCGTGCCGATTAACGCCACATGGACTCCCAACTGATTTTCTTGAGCTCGCTAACAAAGACCTCGCTAGCGGGCTCTTCCCGCAGCTCGCTTCCAGCCATTGTCTGACCGTGCTGATAGCGCGCGGCCTGTGTTCAATCATGTCGACGGACTACATTCAACAGAGTTAGAACAATGGCCAGGCGATAATCATGGGCATTGGCGCACTATACCTTTGTGTTGGCACGCTTCGTTTGCGCGCCGTTGGTGCGCCAAAATTAACCTTTCAGCTGGCCTGAACTGTATATACCTATGAGGATCTGAAATATAAATCTGAAATTGTGAACACACAAGAGTATAGAAATGGATTTATTTGAGTGGCATCTTGTCTGCACCAGTGACTGTCCCAAAATGTATGCCTTCTCTACCAGTGACTGTCCCCAAATGTATGCCTTCATACCAGCGACTGTCCCCAAATGTATGCCTTCTCTACCAGTGACCGTCCCCAAATGTATGCCTTCTCTACCAGTGACCGTCCTCAAATGATTGTATGCCTTCTCTACCAGTGACCGTCCCTAATGTATGCCTTCTCTACCAGTGACCGTCCCCAATGTATGCCTTCTCTACCAGTGACCGTCCCTAATGTATGCCTTCTCTACCAGTGACCATCCCCAAATGTATGCCTTCTCTACGAGCATGACGAGTGACCATCCCCAAATGTATGCCTTCTCTACCAGTGACCATCCCCAAATGTATGCCTTCTCTACCAGTGACCATCCCCAAATGTATGCCTTCTCTATCAGTGACCATCCCCAAATGTATGCCTTCTCTACCAGTGACTGTCCCCAAATGTATGCCTTCTCTACCAGTAACTGTCCCCAAATGTATGCCTTCTCTACCAGTGACTGCACCAAATCTATATGCCTCTATCATTGTTGTTGTTGTTGTTTCCAGCAAAGCGTTCCTCCTGTCATGGCATTCCACATGGGCTCACTCGGCTTTCTCACACCGTTTGAGTTCCTAAACTTCAGAGACCAAGTTACTCAGGTTCTGGAAGGTATGTTATGAATTTCTATGCAAATTTTCATATGTCAATTTTTAGGTGCCTTCATGGCAGTTATTGGAAATGAATTTGATGGATTTTCTAAATACATCTGATCATATTCATATTCAAGTAAGTCAAGCCAGTCAGCTTATTATGTCCGACAGGTATTCACATTATTTTGGTCAGATATTAAACTCTCTGTGATGATAAATCTCGGTGATGCACTTCAACAGATGACTCCCATGTGGAAACTGTGAACTTGAAGCAGCTAATTGGCAGCAGTGCTAGACTGCTCAACTATCTAAGTACAGATTGTGTAGTCTGTTGGTAACCTCACTCTGAAGGTAGATAATTCCTTTCTAGCACAGAGATAATCTCTAATACAGCACTAGTTTATGTGCCTTACTGATACTTACATAGAGTTACCCCAAAAAACATGATTAACATTCTTGAACATTGTGATTGTCCCTGAATATCCTGACTTCTCTCCCTTGATTCAGGTAATGCATCACTCACTCTACGCAGCAGATTAAAATGTGTCGTATGTAAGGACACTGAAGACTCCCGATCCCCTCAATTGAAACTGGTTGACAGGTCTTTTAGTAGATCTCATATATTGGTAAGTAATACGAGCTGATTGTCATCAAAGTACAGTACCACTGATTTTCATCGCTCGGGCAATTTTGCCGGAAGAGTATTGTTGTCCCCATGTACATCTGTCTGTTTGTCCATCTGTTCATCTCCAGTTTTTCGTTAACAGCATATCTCAAGAATGACTATGCCTAGGAATACCAAACTTACAACACACATTCAGCCTATTGAAAATCATTGAGATTGACCCAGTTTTTCTAGGTCACCAGGTCAAATTATGATAACTTTGTCACAATTTACTTTTTACAACCATATCTCAAGAATGATAAGGTCTAGGTTCACTAAACTTACACCAGACACACATCTGGCAATGGGCTACTACAAAATTGGCTTTGGAGTATGGTAATGTACGTACATCAGTCCATTTACTTGTTACCACCATATCTCAAGGACTATATCTAGGAACACCAAACCTGGCTCACATCTGCATGTGGTCATGACAGATAAGCCTATTAAAAATCTTGGAGATTGATCTATATTTTTCTGGTTCACCAGGTCAAAGTTGACTGACTTGTCATCAATTGCTTTTTTACAACCATATCTCAAGAATGATAACACCAAGGCGCAATGAACTTACAAGATACACATATGGCCAGTGGCTACTGCTAAAATTGACTTTGGAGTATTGTTATCATGTATGTATGTCCGTCTGTCTGTTTTCTTGTTACTGATATATCTCAAGAATGACTGTCTAGGAGCGCCAAACTTCGATCACACATGTATCATCAATGATCAACTGTTTGGTTGGTGAACATTATCACAGAATGCTTGTTGCCAACAATTGCTCATTCCTTAAACAAGACAATATTTAAATACACCCAATGGGTTCTCAGTGCTTTGCATGGTTCATGTTTTTAAATTATCTTATGTTGAAATCATATTATAGTTTGAATATATAATTATGCTAATCGTTGGATGTTTAATGACATATATGAATGTTTTCAGGTGTTGAACGAGGTTGTGATAGACCGAGGTCCTTGTCCATACCTGTGTAACCTTGACCTGTATATAGAGGGTAGGATGGTTACTTCTGTTCAAGGGGATGGTGAGTTATCTGCTTTACCACATTATCTCCTTTTATCCAGTTTTCTCCCCTCATCAGGTCATCTCCTCCTTTCAGTTCTACCGATGAATAACTTTGTGACAATATTAGAACAGAATTTGCAGTTCTATTTTTAGAAGTTAACCTTTAGAAAACTTTTTTGAGACCAAACAGTTGTTTAGCACTCTCCACTTTAAGCAAACCCCATTGGAATAGAGATTTACTGGAATATCAAATGTCAGATTTTTCTGGAACACAGAGATTTAATGGAATATCAATGAGAATTACTGAAATATCAATTAGGTTTAGGGGAATATAAATGAGATTTACTGGAATATCGATGAGATTTACTGGAATATCGATGAATGGAATATCAGTGAGATTTACGGCAATATCAATGAGATTTACGGCAATATCAATGAGATTTACGGCAATATCGACTGGAATATCGATGAGATTTACTGGAATATCAATGAGTGGAATATCAATGAGATTTGCGGCAATATCGATGAGATTTACGGCAATATCAATGAGATTTACTGGAATATCAATGAGATTTACTGGAATATCGATGAATGGAATATCAATGAGATTTACGGCAATATCAATGAGATTTACGGCAATATCAATGAGATTTACGCAATATCAATGAGATTTACGGCAATATCAATGAGATTTACTGCAATATCGACTGGAATATCGATGAGATTTACTGGAATATCAATGAGTGGAATATCAATGAGATTTACGGCAATATCGATGAGATTTACGGCAATATCAATGAGATTTACTGGAATATCAATGAGATTTACTGGAATATCAATGAGATTTATGGGAATATCAATGACTGGAATATCGATGAGGTTTACTAGAATGGGTGAGATTTACTGGAATATCGATGAGATTTACTGAAACATCAGTGAGATGTACTGGAACATCATTGAGATATGCCACAACTTATGACAAATTCAAACATTTTTATTGGGGGCAGTTGCCTAATCAGTGATGGAATAGACTGATTTTTACCCCTCAGCCTATGAGGCTTTGGGGTCTTGTCGTCGGCAAGTACGTCCAGTCGTCGGTCGTCAACAATTCTTGTGACCGGTCTAGAAGCCAAACCGTTGCTGCTAGAGACTTCAAATTTGATATGCAGGATTGTTGGGTGGTCAACCACAAGCCTATTGAATTTGGACCCGATTGGTTGGAAACTTTGGCGGTCATCTTTAATTTATGCAAAACCGTTACAGCTTTCTCGTTACCAAGATATCTTTAGAACGACTTAACCTAGGTACACCAAACTTGCTGTGCACATCCATATGCTTGTGACCCAGAACCCTATTGAGTCTGGACCCGATTGGGTGGAAACTTTGGTGGCCATCTTTAATTTATGCGAAACCATGAATCTTGTGTATCTCGGAAACCATTTCGCTGTTCAGTGTGAAACTTGGTATAGATTATCGATACATCAAGAAACTTTAAAGGAATGACCAAACCAGTTTCCCTGATTGGTTGAAGCCTTGGCGGCCATCTTTAATTTATGCAAAATTTTTAATGATGTAATCTCTTATACCATTTAAGTGTTCTATATGAAACTTGGTATTCAGCATCGATCCCAGAGCCGAGGGGTTTTAGATGCGCATGCAGCTTCGTATTCCTATCAAAAACTCTATATTGCTTGGCTCCCACTGAAAATCAGAAGAATTTATTATTGTTGTCCCCCGCTACTTAGTGGTGGGGGGGGGGGGACTTAGAAACACCGGTGTCCGTAATTCCGTAAGATTTTCTTGTCGGACAATAACTCGTGAACGATTTAACCGATCAACTTCAAACTTGGGGTGTGCCTTGACATTGGTGAGAGGACGGTTGGGATTGTTTTCCAGCAATGTGCGTAATCTAATATGGCCGCCGTCAGCCATATTGGATTATAAGCAGTTGGATCTTAGATTTTCTTGTCCGGACAATAACTCGTGAACGATTTAACCAATCAACTTCAAACTTGGGGTGTGCCTTGACATTGGTGAGAGGACGGTTGGGGTTGTTTTTCAGCAATGTGCGTAATCTAATATGGCCGCCGTCAGCCATATTGCATTATAAGCAGTTGGATCTTGTCTGGACAATAACTCGAGAACGATTCAATCGATCTATTCATACCTGGGGAGTGCCTTGACATTGTTGAGAGGAGGATTAGGATTGTTTTCCAAGGACGTGCTTAATCCAATATGGCCACCATCAGCCATACTGGATCGCTCATCAGCGATATCTCCATTTTCAAATCATACTTTTCATCAATGATATGAGATATCATCGACCAAAGAAAATCCACCATAGAGGTGCATGGCCCCCGCAGCAGCAGTGCCAGTTATGGTGGATTACCACCATAACTGGTGCTGCTAGCGGGGGACATGGACCTCTATGGTCGATTTTTCAGATTACTATAAGGGCTCAAGCACGAATGGCTTGCAACCTTTTGTTTTTGTTCAGAATATTTTTGTTCTTCCGCCATATTTTTCGCACGTGATATGTCAAATTATTTATTTAGTTCTCCAATTCATCCAACATACCACACTGAATTTATCACATTTTAATCTTTTACAAGCCACTGCTAAAGCATCTTCTGCATTCAACCAAATCTTTCAGGCTTTTACATATGCATTTCCATTCATTGTGTACCAGTATACACTGACTAAAACTGTCTGGCTGAGGGGTTGTTGCACCTTTTAGGTGCTGCCTCATGTTAAGATTGGCAAGTTTCAGCATTGTACTTTTAGTTTAGTCTTTTAGTGCTGTGCACAGATTCATATAGTGACTGTCTGTCATTATATATATAGACGTAGTCAACGAAGAAGGCGAGGAATATAATGAACAATTAGAACAATTTATTGCTGTTCAAGTTATTTATGTGAAACTTGGACTTTAAAAAGCTGTTGTATATAAATTTGTTCTCCATTCAGGTTTGATAATATCCACCCCGACTGGAAGTACGGCATATGCAGTGGCTGCTGGAGCCTCAATGATGCACCCTAATGTACCAGCTATAATGATCACCCCCATATGTCCTCATTCTCTATCATTCAGACCCATTGTTGTACCCGCTGGAGTAGAGATTAAGGTAACTCTCAAATTCCTTACCAATCATATCTTCAGAATCAGTGGTTCATGTGGGGAAATCCAGTACGTGGTAATTGTAAGAATCTAATCACAGGTCTGGTCCTGACCACCCAGTTTATAGCTCAAATGATGCCTCTTTTGGTGTTCAAAATGTTATATATGTTTCTATGGACTGGTACGAAAAGTTATCTCTCCTTGCCGAGTGATCGCCCCCTTTCAGGCTATGTCCTATACCCAATTTAACTGATGACTTGTCAACTTGGAGACAGTCTATTGCAGAAGAATTCATGCATATCACCCCATCTCTGCAGACCAACTACCTACTCTCTATTTTATGACTGCAGCATGAAACACCAACAGACTTAAAATCTATCTACAATTATTATTACTAATTATATCTACAATTATTATTACTAATCATATCTACAATTATTATTACTAATCATATCTACAATTATTATTACTAATCATATCTACAATTATTATTACTAATCATATCTACAATTATTATTACTAATCATATCTACAAATTATTATTATTACTAATCATGTCTACAATTATTATTACTAATCATATCTACAATTATTATTACTAATTATATCTACAATTATTATTACTAATTATATGGGAGACTTGCACAATAGGACCTAAGGTAAACTGTAAGCGCTTGGTCTGTCAGTTGATTGGTTAACTGGACCAGAATCCACAAACAGGAAGTGGTGACATTGTGCAAGTCCCCCATTATATACTGCGGATATCAATTTGTCCTATCAAGGTCTGTATAGTGTGCCTTTAACCTTGAATGTCTCACAAACCAAACTCGCGAACAACTGGTATTACATGTGCTTTAAAATTTCTCATCATGTACACATGTAGTTGATTGTCTCCCCTGAGGCCAGAAACTCAGCTTGGGTCTCATTTGATGGCAGAAACAGACAGGAGATTCACCAAGGAGACAGGTGAGGATTTGGTGTAACCCGTGTTGCAGCCTGTCGTAATTACACATGTATAATACACAATACAACATTTGGGCTTGAAAGTCTGAGGAAATCCCTGTACCTGTCTATAATACACACAGGAATCAATCCTTATGGTGCTCACAATCCAACTAATTGGAGCTTGTCATGCTTGTGACAGTGATGGCCCTGACATCAATTAAAATAATGAAGATATTCTGCCTTTATTTGTACTTTCTAAATCCCATTTTGATAACAAGATGACAAGAAAAATATTCTATTCTAGGCTTGCCTTCTCCTTCGTTAAAAATATTATAATTTTGTTACAAAAACCGCTGAATTCATCATTTTTAATTACATATATACATATATATCTGTTTGGCAATGTATATTTCCTTGATACTCTTTTCACTGAACTTGTATATTTCTGTGGACGACTTTCCATCCTTAGAAACAAAATTCTTCTGAAATTTGAATCCTGATGATACATGTATAATTGTGTATCTTAAGAAATTATTTATTTCATTAATATATGAAGCAGATATAATATATTATGATAGTGATTTTTATCCTGATTTATTCTTCTGTTTTTCTTTATCACCAGTGTGAGGATAACAACATCAAGTTTTCCTGTTCCCTCCATGTGTAAAACTGACCAGATAGACGACTGGTTCAACAGCCTCGCTGAATGTCTTCACTGGAATGTTCGGAAATCACAGCGCCCCCTATCGAACACCAACAGCACCGTCAGCCTCAACTCCGACTCAGAATACAGTCATAACAGTCACTGAGACTAAGAGTTATCACTTGGACATTCACTCATATACTGTATTGACCTCCATTCACTGGACGTCCAATCTCCGTGTGCCGCACCATTCACTACCATGCTTCAAGGTCCATTTTATCAGTGCTTTGTTTTAAATTTTGTAGCAAGTTTGGAGTACGTGCTTGAAGATGCAGTAAAATGACATTCACTCCTGGAACTCTGTGATGATATTGACATTGTATACTGGGGTACTGCATTGTGGTGTGTGTCCGGTTTGTTCCAAATTAGGACCAAATTCCAAGTCTTTGTCTCCTCTCGAGTAATCATCAAAAATGGATTATACAAATGGGTATTCCCCTGGCCTCTCCAAGTGTAACATTATACAAATGGGTATTCCCCGTCTCCAAGTGTAACATTTATCCAAGAAGAGCAGGACGGTCTGTGATGAATGACTGACCACTCACCTGTAGACATAGCTGGTGTAATGGGAGTTACAGATAAACTGTGGCATCCTCCTGACTGGTGACCTATCTGGCATAAATTGAGTCACTGATAAACAATCACATCCCCCTGGCTGGTGACATAACTGGCATATCTTGAGTCACAGATAAATTGTCACATCCTCATCCTGGCTGGTTACATAACTGCCATATCTTGAGTCACAGATAAACTGTCACATCCACCTGGCTGGTGACACAACTGCCATATCTTGAGTCACATAAACTGTCACTTCCTCCTGGCTGGTGACATAACTGGTATATCTTGAATCACATCCTCCTGGCTGGTGACAACTGTGTATCTTGAGTCACTAATACATACACACATCCTCCTGGCGGGTGACATACCTGGCGTATCTTCAGTCACAGATAAACTGTTGCATCCTCCTGGCTGGTGACATAACTGACGTACCTTGGGTCACAGATGTCCTCCTGACTGGTTACTTAACTGGCATATGTTGAGTCACATCCTCCTGGCTGGTGACATGACTGGTGTAATGGGAGTCACTGATAAACTGTCACATCCTCCTGGCTGGTGACATGACTGGCATATCTTGAGTCACCTATAAACAATCACATCCTCTTGGAATCTTGATTCTCAGATAACTGTCAGATCTTCCTAGCTGGTGTATTGAGAGTTGCAGATAAACCTTTAAATCCTCCTGAGAGAGCTAGATATGGTGTAGATATTTTTAGGGTAATGACAAATTTGTTAATGTTATAAGCATAATGACCATTCTCTATTTCATCATGATAGTAAATGTGTTAAGGAGCACCTTGTGTATAGATTAGAACTGGTCATCATGAATACCTGGGGATCACCTTGTGATTAGAACTGGTCATCATGAATACCTGGGGATCACCTTGTGATTAGAACTGGTCATCATGAATACCTGGGGATCACCTTGTGATTAGAACTGGTCATCATGAATACCTGGGGATCACCTTGTGATTAGAACTGGTCATCATGAATACCTGGGGATCAATCCCTTTAGCTCATTATATTTGTTCCAGCAATTTGTAAATATATATATTGTATATATATATGTGTATATAGAAATAAGTATTTAATGGTCTGAGGTTACATAACAATGATAATCACATGACATTAGATTGATAAACTTGTTACAAGTTCAGTAGACCATCAATATTTGTATATAAACAAACAATACCCTATTCCAGACCATATCTTCTCCACACCATTGTCTGATCAGGACTGATCAACAGAAATGTCTTCATAACACTGAAATCAGCTGATCCCCCTCCCACCCCTGGTGAATACATTGAGTGCCTTTCTCTTCTCACAGAGGGGGGAATCAGTGGACGAGTGGTCAAAGGCATTTCGCTGGTGATCACTAGACTCACACTGCTGAACAAGCATGGGTTCGAGCCTCGCTGGTGCATATGTGAAAGTTTGCCAGTTACAGGCGATGGGTTCTCCACCTCTAAAACTGGCTGTTCCCTTATGAGTGAAATAACTTTGAGTCAGTGTGACATTGAACCTTCCTTCTCCCCCCCCCCCATTCACATATGATATCTGAAAAATTTGGACCCAAACGTCATGATATGACAGACATATTGTTGAGATTGAAGTTACATTATATTCATTCATTCTCTTAAATGTGGAATATGTGGACAACATTAAACTTGCCAAGTTTATATTTAGTGGAATAATTCTGTTGAATCTCTATTGGAAGTTTATTTTCCTTGCATTATGTTAGCTGACTGAAGGCTCAAATTATTTACTATGTTTTCCAGGACTGCTTTTAATACAATGCCATTAATCCAAATCTTTCTCAGAGATGATTAAACAATATTTTATGCAAATATTATGTTATATCCAATCATCATCATGCCCATGCACAAAATTGAACCAAGAATTAGTATGTAATATTGGTATGAAATGCTAAATTATTGTTACTGAATCACCTGTCTGATTTAGTGCTAGTCATATGGCACTAGCATGATAGCACTAACACCATTCTATTTGGACTATTCCTGTATAAACATGTTAATATTATATTTGCATCATAATGATATGTGTAAGAAAGAAGAATAATTTGTTAAATTTGAATTGTTCAGTATCATTCTACAGCATCTTTTTTATTGTATCGTCTCTGTCGGAGGTTGTATTTTATTGCTCAGTGAACATTTTTGATACATGGCTCGGAGATAAATCATAATATCTTTGTTAAAAATGTAACTGTTTATTTTATTCTGATGAAAATTGGTATTTTTGTTTTATGATGGATTCTTAGGGCATTATAATTATTTCATTTTAATGGCTGGTTAACCTTGTAGTAGAGTGGTGAGGATGACCTATTCTATTATTTCAAGGTACACACATTATATTATTCATCCATATTGAGTCGGATAATCCCAGTTTCGTCATTTCATGTTCCACCGACTAATCTGCACACCCTCTCAGCGTGGGTCACTTTGGATGATAGTTGACACAGTATTCCTACAGGTGCTTATTAACCTTAACAGGATTAATGATAAAACATAATGAATTATTCCAACTATCAATTTTCTAGGTGTTTTGAAGGATAACTGTGATAACTTCCATGAAAATCAGCGAATTTTTAAGAGGTGTTCAGCATTTCTATATTTGTTGTCATCTTCACACAAAAGGAATTTGACTTGTCTCCAAACCAGAAGATCATGTATGGAGTTTAGTCGTTCAACCCCTTGTGTACCATACTACTTAAATTTTGGCACCAACTGTTGTGATGGTACCAGTAATATAAGTGAAATAAATTCCATATTGTTCTATCAGCCATAAATCAGTGAATTCTATCTCTCATTCTCCACTATCTCTCATTCTCCACTATCTCTCATTCTCCACTATCTATCATTCTTCTCCATCTCTCATTCTCCTCTATCTCTCAATCTCCTCTATCTCTCATTCTTCTCTATCTCTCATTCTCCACTATCTCTCTTTCTTCTCTAATTCTCCACTATTTCTCATTCTCCACTATCTCTCATTCTCCACTATCTCTCAATCTCTCCTCTATCTCTCATTCTCTACTGTCTCGCATTCTCCTCCATCTCTCATTCTCCTCTATATCTTGTTCTCATGTTATTCCAAATTTATAACTTCCATATTGTTGAACTGTATGAATAGGGTATTTCAATATACAACATTATCACCATGAATATATTATGTGCTGTTATCAGTGGAGTGGACGTTTGTCACGGAGTTCAAGACAAGGGAGGTAACCCACTCTGACAGATCTATCATAGAACCTGGGTCATGCTACATAAGAACTGATTATTCCTGTCTATAATCTGTAAGGTGATATCGTTGTGGTTTCAAATATATTGTCTACTGATCAGTACATTACCCTGATAGCAATATACTGCCAATTATGGAAATAAAACTACTTTATATTTTCTACACCTTGAAAGAGTTGTATTGAGTATTCTACTTTATGATAGCCTGTTCAGCGAGTATATGTCTGAACTGAGTGAGAGCTTTTGTTGGATACCACATATGACACTGTTATTAAAGAAAACGTCTCCTAAACATACCTTCCTAGTAAGTGCGCTGTGATGTCACAGGTCAGAGTTCATCCAGAAGTGACCTCGATATGATGTTCACACACTGAGCGGCTACTCTGTCACCTGCGCTTCTTGCCGTGACATCGTCACAAGGTCAAAACTCATCCAGAATTACCTCAGTATGATGTCGACCTGCTGAGGGAGTACTCTCATCTGCGCTTCTTGCAGTGACATCATCCTCTGGAATTATGGGTACTTTGGCTTTTACAGGTCCAGCGGTAAATGTCATCACAAGGTCAACCCACACCGAAAGGTACCCCACTTGCTGAATTACTACTACGGTGAAATCCTGCAGAGTGAGAGCTTTCATTGGATACCTCACATGTGTGCAGGCAGTGAGTGATTTTCTGCCCTGGTTGTATATTAACAAGTGAGAAATGACTACATTGTAGTCAAAACCTGCGGCAGTGGCAATAACAGTGAAAGACATATCAGCGGAGGTAGTGGTAATTGTAGAAAAAAAGCGCCATCTGCAAGTGTTTTCATGCCAAGGGAAGTAATTTTCAACTTCTAACCCACAATTGCAGGAATTGACTAATAGATTTGACACAATATATATATATTCGCTTTCCTCGTTCAAAATCCGACGATGTTGACTGGTCCGTGCCGTCTATACTGAATTGACAGACGAAGTCACAATAATCGCTTTGGCAATGTCTTGGTACAAGTATCGTGAATTCCAAGTTTCAAAACATTCCGTTCAGCCGTTGATTTTTGCAAATCAAAAAGGCTTTCAAATATTTGGAAATCCAAACAAATTTCAAGGATTTAATCATAGCGCGAACATCTACGCTCTTCAGTCTCCCTTCTCGCTTACTTTGCCGAGCAAAATGGAAAATTTATATTTCCGTCAAAGTTAATTTTCAATGAATTTATTATCAGGTCTATCACTTTGATCTGTGAAACTATGGAATGGGGTTGAAGGCTTTATCGAACTGTTCAAGAGGCATAATGACATTTTTCACGATTCAAATTGAGGCCTGTGACAGTCTTGATATTCGATTAGAATAATAAATTAAGTTTCTGCATTTATGTGCGTTATCATCTGCAAACTAAATACGGTACCTTGACACTCTTTTCCATGCAGCAAGCCAATATCAATACATGGTTTGCTCCTTCTATACAAATGATTACCTATTTCATCCTTAGGAGATATCACCTCATCCGACATGTTTGGTCAAGCCTTTTCGAAGGTTGATAATTTTATTAATTTTTTTTTTTAAGTCAAATTCTGCAAATAAGAAACATTTCTTGCCAGTATCTATGGATATCGCCCTATAATCAATTCGCGAATATGTTTGTCATTAAGTCATTCGGGAGGTGATTTAAGTGCGAAATTTCAGGGTTAGTTCACTAAACAAGGTCTGTGTGTATAAGAGAATCATGTCGAATTCTCGTTATTATCTTTTGGTACATCAAATTATTGCATTCGCGAAAATGACTTCCAAGTCAATATGAAAGGTATCAAAATAAATTTAAAAAACTCTCAAGGAAATCAAGGTCCTAGCTTTTGACAACGAGATCAAATAGATCGCTTTTATGGTCAGTATCTGCTAATATATGACGTAATTTCATTCGTAAAACTGATTGACAAAGTAACGTAAATTGTGAAGTGTAGAACCAGTAAGTTCTAGCAGAAATGGGCTCTGACTTGAGAGAATGATGTCAAATGCAACATGTTTCTGCCCGTTGTCTGCTGATACACATAAGTATTGATTTTACGGAAGTGATTAATGCAATTCTAAAGGGATTATGGGTGCGGAAGAGGACGAGAACATCAATACCAGCGAAGCAAGGCCCTGGCTTGCGAGAATGAGGATAGAGGGACTGTGTTCCGAAAGAGGATCATTCGAAATAGCTATGTGCCAAATTTCATGCTTGTAACCGAAAGTACACAATATAACTACGATGTACTGTTCGCGCATAGGGTTGTCGGACTCATTAAGTACTACATAGTCATTTATGTATTATAAAACCGTTTGCGCATAAAGTCAGTTTTGAGTATTATCAATGAGTCGGTATAGCTAAGACATTGACAACGAGGTCAAATAGATCGTTTTTATGGTCAGTATCTGCTAATATATGACGTAATTTCATTCGTAAAACTGATTGACAAAGTAACGTAAATTGTGAAGTGTAGAACCAGTAAGTTCTAGCAGAAATGGGCTCTGACTTGAGAGAATGATGTCAAATGCAACATGTTTCTGCCCGTTGTCTGCTGATACACATAAGTATTGATTTTACGGAAGTGATTAATGCAATTCTAAAGGGATTATGAGTGCGGAAGAGGACGAGAACATCAATACCAGCGAAGCAAGGCCCTGGCTTGCGAGAATGAGGATCATTCGAAATAGCTATGTGCCAAATTTCATGCTTGTAACCGAAAGTACACAATATAACTATGATGTACTGTTCGCGCATAGGGTTGTCGGACTCATTAAATAGTACATAGTCATTTATGTATTATAAAACCGTTTGCGCATAAAGTCAGTTTTGAGTATTATCAATGAGTCGGTATAGCTAAGACATTAAGTGCAAGTCCAGGGATTGGAGGGGCATTGTTTCGATTCCCACAGAGGGTTAAGTTATTCTTCCTTTCAAAACATATTTCCATATATGCGAATTGCTTGGGGGTAAAGTTAAACATCTTTATTCGGTGAAAGTTGCTGAGTTGTTCCGCTTACTTCTGAAACGTAATTGTTGCGTTTGTTTTTATGATGCATGATCTATAATTTGATACCAAGTATTATTCAATGTTAATCATAATGATAATGCGTTACTTGTTATGCTTCTTCGCCAATTTGTGTTTTATCTAGATTGGGTAGATAAAATGATTACTAGAAGTAGTGAACTTATTTTTCTACTTTCTAAGACAGTCGCCTGGGACTGTATGCAAATTAGCTGAACCACCGACAAGGTTGCGGCTCATCTTCTTTGGTATATAAGAAATCCAAGGATCTTAAATTGTGTATACATCTGCATACTGTTCAATGAAAATGGTAATATCTGAAGACAGTGACTGATGTGACGACCGACAGCTTTAAAGCGACTGACGTAAGAGAATTGAAGTCTGAACGGAAATCAACGAAGCAATAATTCATTCCACCGAATATAGTTGCAAATGAATTCAAACGCGCTTGAAGACAGTGGTGTCATGTGAGATCGGAGGTTGAAAAGAAAAGTGTGGCAGAGATCACACTCTCTTAGCGCATGCGCATTTCAAAAAGTCACAAGAACAAGAACAACAACAAGAACAACAACGCGAGCCTCCCGTAGACCTGCGTGCCGCAGGTAACAATGTGGTGAAACATATACGCATAACCCAGAAACTCTGGCTGTGATAGGTGAATATAGGTAAGGGGGCGTGGCATTCCTATCACAGCCCAGATCGAGGGTGGGTTAAATTTTGTCGATAAAAATTTATCTTGCGAAAAGCAGCTTTTCGGTGACGAAAATAACAAACGGGAGAGAAAAAATATGCCAATTTGATACAGTTTGACCGACCTGAGCTTCTTTGTCCATGTACCATCTAATCTATCACGACTGTTTTGATGCTGACAAAATATGATCAAATGTGTGAGAAAAAACCTCCATTGATTTTAACATTTTCGCACTTTTCTGACATCTTGTGAGAATATGATCTTCGCTATTTTGATCTCGTGACCTTTCTGATCACGTGAATAAACACACGTCGCTATTGGTTTAAAACCAACATGACCCATTTCTTGATGACGTGAGTCGAAAGGTCAACCCCATTCTGCGCATGTCCCTGTAAACTATGGAGAAAGAAACACAATGGTTTTGTTGACAAAATCCGTGTTTGATGGCAGATTACATCTAATTAAAGGAGTCATTAGGTGGTTGTCATAGTGTTGGAGATGCCAAAACATATTATTTATTCGATAAAATGCTTTTTGTGCCTCTGTCTCAATTCCCCACGCCGTGTGCAGTTAAAGATGTCGAGCGACTGACGTCTTATTTATCTTTTTCCTTTTCGGTCTGTATAAGTGATTCGGGCTAAGGGGTAAGCAACAACCAAAAAAAAAAATAGACTCCTTAGCCGATGTTTTCGGGCTAATATACGCATATAGATACAATGGAACTAGTGAACACTTAACAAAAGGTATAGACAAAAACAGGCTTTGTAAGATTGATAATTTTGACAATTCCAATATTGTAACGGGCAGATTGATGTGACACACATCATTGTGACACAGGACACGTGTTCTGTAAGCAAAATGTCATGGATAAAGAGGAGTAAGTGTGACTGGGGTGTCCACTCAGAAACGACGTTAAAAACTGCTGTAACGAAAGTATGGAAATGCAAGCGACCATTTGCGTGGCAAGCCTTTGGTGTAAGACTTCACCAATATATATAGATTTATATATATACTTCACCAATATATATATAGATATATGTGTGTGTATATATATATGTATTTAGTGTATAGATAGTATGAATATACATTAGAGAGTGAGTGGGTGGGGGCAAATGAGTTTACCAAAAGAGCGAAACAGAACGCTTGTCTCGTAGGCCTATACATCCAATATTAGGTAGGATGTAAGTGTGTATATACGACAGGAGAACTGGAACACGGGACATGGGACACCTAAGAGATACATCATAAGAATGTAGAGGTACATTAGAGCTGGGACGTGGGATGCAGGATATTGGACCCGTAAGCTATGTATTATATATGACAGGAGAACTGGGACGCGGGACAGGGGACAGCTAAACAAGGTTGTACTGATATATTATAGTTGGTACGATATGTTGCGAGCGTATATCACAGATGAACTGGGACGCGGGACATGGGACGCTGGAGAAATTACAGCTACAAGCATGCCTCGTTTATCCGCAGTTATGTACAGTATATGTAGAGTGCGAATGTATGGTAGAAGAACTGGGACGCGGGACACGGGACACAATGTGATATGCTACGCATGGCCAGTGCTACTGGCGAACTGGGATGCGGGACGCGGGGCAGAATACGAGGAAAGCTGGGACGGGAGACGAAGTAGCACTGTCGAAAATAATTGTGAGTGCTAAAACTAGATAAAATACAAAGAAGTCTTCGGAGCTTCATGCAGTGGCATAAAAGCGTGATAATGAGACCACTTTGCATTCCTCATACAAAGTTACTTCCCTTCTTTTCCTGATAGTACCATTTCTCTACGTCAGTCCATCTACACCGCCATATTCACTTTCTAAGGTAAACAAAAGGGGATATTATTTCAGATACTAACAAAATACTTGGAACTCAGTAAAATTTTTAGGATACGTTTTATTCCGAAAAAGCAGAATTTCAAAATGAGCAAGACAATTTTGAAAACTTCTTGGAAGGGTTGAACATTCTGCTATTAGTTGAGGCAGAGAAAAATAGCGGTGATGGCGAAATCTTGGTACAAGAAGCCGGAGAAGCACTAATTAAAATGAAGAATGGATCATCTTCAGGAACGGATTTTCTGGAATAAAATCAAATTTATGTTTGTTGAATCATTCAATGCAGCTGGCGAAAAGGAGACAATGTCTTCCTCACAAAAACGAGGAATTATTACCCTCTCGAATAAAGGTAATGGGATGACTTGAGCAACTGGCGTCCCATAACAAGGGAGGATCCAGCGAAAATTCATATGGGAGTCTACTATCACAGTCCAACAGGCGAGGGTCCAGGGGCCGCCTAGGCCCCTGAAGCTCCTGGGTCCTAGATTGCCGGACATGCGTTCTAAGCGTTTTCCCGGAAATAAATCTGAATATAATGTATGCAGATTTATGGTTCTATTTTCACGTTTGTTTCGCATTTATATAAACAAGCTTCGATATTGAAGAAAAAAATCACATCTCCTGTCGCTCTAGTTGTATTTGACGCATACAAAACGATGACCTTTACGTCATGTAACATTGGAAACCAATACGCATAACGATACGATTCATTTACAAAGCTAAAATAAGGAAATCACAGCCCAACTGGCGAGGGTCCAGGGGCCGCCAAGGCCCCGGAAACTCCGAGGACATAGATCGCCTGAGATGCGTTTTAAGCGTTTTCCCGGAAATAAATCTAAACATAATGTATGCAGATTTATGGTTCTATTTTCACGTTTGCTTCGCATAAGCACGCATCGATATTGAAAAAATCACACATCATGCCTGAATCCATTTGGCTTTCTAGTTATAGTTGGAGCATACAAAACGATGAACTTTACGTCATGGAACACCAGAAACCAATATGATACCGATACGATTCATTTACACAAAAATTGAAGCGAATCCTCCCAGTCCAACAAGCGAGGATCCGGTGGCAGCATATAGGCTTCGGAAGATCCGGGGTCCTACCGATGAGTTCTAAGCATTTCCCGGATATAAATCGGAACTTAATGTATGCAGATTTATGATTCTATTTCACTTTTGTTTCGCACAAGCACGCATCGAGATTGAAAAATATCACACCTTATGCCTGACTCCATCTGACGTTCTGGTTTAACAAAACAGGCCTAAAACGCACCACGTGTCTCGCAGCTATAATGTCAATTTTAGATACATTTTGAAAACCCAACTTAAATAGTACGCTCACAAACCACATGAATAAATGATGGTCTTCTTAATACACCTATAGATACTCTAATTACATAATCCACATTTGTTTATTTCACATATCATTTTAATTCTATTCAAATTAATAATGGAATAAGACACGCACCAAATCCGAGATCAGTTGCTTTTTAATAATAAATTTGTATTATATAATAACAAACCGTTATACTTCAAGGACTGGGTTAAACAAGGTACAACTGGAATAAAACATGTTTTTGACAACAATAAAATGTGTAGTTATGATCAGATTGTTAATATAGTTGGACCATCTCCTATGAGAATTTTCGAATACAACGCTTTGAAAGTCGCTATTCCTAAGGTTTGGAAGAACAGTTATACGTTACCTGCTCCACCTGAAAGAGGTCGTCTTTACTTTTGCGATGAGGTTGCTGCGAGTTGTCGTGCCAAATATTTTCGAAGAGTTATACCAATATGTAAAACAAAATCTGTTATGCCAGGTGGTATAGTCGGTTTTAAATAAGAAAATATGATATTGATATCGATGAAGTACTTTACAAAATTCCTTTCAAATGTTGTAAGAAAGTGAGATTATGGGTATTGCAGTGGAAAATATTGCACAATATATATTCGACTGGTATTTTGTTGCACAAAATGGGAAAACACGACACCAACAAATGTCCTGTATATATAACAAATGAAGTGAATTTTATTGAACATTTCTTTGTGCATTGTAAACGAGTCGAGCACCTCTGGTCAGAGGTGGAAAATGCAATAGCGGCACGTATCCAAATGAGAATTAAGCTCAATCCAAGTACAATTTTATTTGGTATAAGAGAACTTGATTATGGTGCACTAAGTACTCTACAGGTTGACGAGGTTAATCACATTATTCTGACAGCAAAAATGGTCATTAGTAAATATAAATATGGAAATTAACATAACATTAAACTGTTATTTGATTACGAAATGAGTTTGAGAAAGAAATTTCTTAATTTTCTGTAACCTATAACCGAATATTATATTGTACCCATGTGTGTTCTATATTTGTATTGGCTGGCAATATTGTAACAATTGAGTAAGAAATCTGTTATCATTTTAACAACTGAGTAACAAATCGGTTATCATTTTAAAGTTACAATTGTAACGCTTTTCAACATGATTGTACAATACAAATACAAATACACAATACAAATGTATCTTTTATATCTAACAGGTGCCTTCAAATACAAAGAAGCAGAAAGTATCAAAAAATATATTAACATATATACAATGTAAAATTAATGTTAGCGACGTCGATATAGTTGGCATTAATATTGTGGCAATTGTGTAACAAATTTGTTACAATATTAACGCTCTTGAATACATTTATATCATAAGTGACCCAGTGTATTTATTCTTTGGAGACTAGTACAGAAAAGAGAACAAAGTAGCTGCAAATTAAAATGAAAATGTAACAAAAATATCGACCTGAAACATAAATTTATCATTAGTAGACGAAAGTGTATTTTACTGAAGTCAATTACATTGATGTATAAATGTGACGTGCGTTCTTCGGTTTTGCCCAAGGTCACGGGGGGCAAAACCAACTTGTATAAGTTCGTAGTTGTATGGCAAATAAATGCTCAGTGGTGAGTGCAGGGCTTCACTGAAAAAAATATACTAACATTCCCCCAATTCAAGTTATTTTGACCTCGTGAAGGGGTCAATTTTTCAAGCCGTAAACGCGCGTGATGTCATAAAGTCATCCAAGACATGAGCTTGCCGTCACCGTTTCAGCGAGGATCTTCTTTGAGCTTCAAATATGGCAAGTGACGACTTTGTTTTACTTTCAAACGGAAAAAATGTTCATATCCTTCGAGTACCGGTAGTCAATCAAATTTGATCATACGGAGGGAGTTCTCCTAATATGGACCATGGAATATTTATAGAACGGTGACATCACCAAACCGTATTTTCGGCCAAGGCAACAAGCGTGTTGTGTTCGACAGTATGCGAAAATGCTTCATCGCGAATACGTATCAGAGAACATACAAGACTTTAATCTGTCACATCTGCTGGAAACAGGACATGAAACAACACTCATTTTCGCCTATATGGTTACGTAGTGGGAAAGAAAGGGGATCTGCACCCGCATTTAGGGGAAGATAACTCTGTCTGAACAATTCCTGGCGGAGGTCATGTGTAGGCCAAGGTCACTATAGTCCCGGCAAAGCTCATATCCGGTCACGTGACCAGAAATGACCCCGGGGATGTATTCCTCTGCGGTGATGCGGTCAGGTCTGACGGTGATGCGAATACTTCCGGGAAGAAGCCTTCGCGGACAGAAAGTAGTCCCATGTCAACGAGACTTGAAATGTGCGGGGATCGCCTGAAACACCGGGAATGTGGGGTTGATTGATAGTGGTGGTCCATTGATTGGTTATTTAAGGTCGGACAACATGTAAACAGTAGCAGGTGGCAATCCGACTGTCCATGCGCAGGAGCCTGATATACGACGATGAACGATGGTCGTGACATGTTGATTGTTCATATTCTGCAAGCAGCGTTATGCTAAACACTATTAAAGGGAGGAGGAGGAGGGAGGGAATTTGGCTTAATGTCACACTCAAGTTTGTTTCACTCATATGGTGACAGTCAGTTTGGTTGGTGGAGGAAGCCGGAGTACCCGGAGAGAACCACCGCCCTTCGGCGAGTAACTGACAGACTTTCACACATGGACCAGCTGGGCTCGAACCCGTGCCGGTTCAGCGGTGTGAGGCTAGCGGTCACCAGCGAGGCGCCTTAGACCACTCGGCCACCGAGGGCCCCCACTATTAAAGGGGTCTCAAGTAATGGATTTTACTATGGGGTGTGGCATTTTGTTTTCTTTGTCTCGCGATGAAGAACATGATTGGAGGGGTCTCTAGACCATAGGTTGAATTTCGCTGAAAAGTTCACGGAGGTCTGAGTTGGCCATGCTAGGTCCATTCCGAAGCAGTGGACAAAGTTTAATCTAATGGAAAACCTACGCATGAACATTTGCCGTATGGGATGTGGCCCCTTGTTTTCTTCATCTCGAGCTGTAGAACAAGATGGGAGTGGTCTCGAGGCCATGCGTTAAATTTTCTTTGAAAAGTGACTGTGCGCATGCGCACTGGGCAAGTAGCACAGGGTGGACGTTTTGGGGTCTAGGTGGACCCCTAATGGTCCGATTGGGTCGTGAGAGGTGCCATTGTGAAGCACTCGTGAGGGAGCGTCCAACTGGATGGGAGTGGGGTGGAACTGACATCATTCTGCCCATGCGCAGACAGGGAATTGTGGGAAAAGGGAAGGGACGTTTTGGGGTCGAGCCGGTTGGTCCATATGAGGCCTTATTTTGAAGTTCTCTTAGGGAAGCGTCGGATTGGACTGGTGTCTAGTCCTCTTTCATCATTCTGTCCATGCGCAGTTTGGCCGTAATATAGAAAGCAGGAATTTTAGGGGTTCGTTTGTGAGAGATTGGGGGACCATCCGTGGTCCAAATGGACCATTTTGGTTGTCATCTTGAAGCTCTCTTGGTGTAGACCACGACTTGAGGGATGCTTACGTAATCTGTGCCGTCATTGGTGACGTTATCAGTACGACTAGTAGCGAAAGCGGGCATTTTGGGGGTGAGTGTGGGCGTGTTTGAGGTAGAGATGGACCATTCTTGGTCCAAATAAGTCGTGTGAGGTGTTGTGGCTTTCGTGGTATAGATTACGTCTTGGGGGATGTCCACGTCATCTGTGACGTTATTGGTGACGTCATCAGTAGAAGTAGTAGCCAAAGTGGGCATTTTTAAGGGTGTGAAGGAAGGTGTTTGGGGTAGAGATTGACCATGTTTGATCCAAATGACTCGGTGGGAGTATCCTAGTGAAGCTTTCGTGAGGTAGAGTCAGACTGGCGTGTTTTTTATTGGAAGTCGTGCCAATCTGCCCATGCGCAGTTGGGGTGTAGAAAGTAAAGTGGTCATTTTTGGGGGTGCGTGGGGATGTGTTTGAGGTAGAGATGGACCATACTCCGAATGCGTCGTGTCAGGTGTCAACGAGAAACTTTCGTGGTATAGACCACGACTTGAGGCATGTACACATCATCTGTAGGAGTAGTAGCCAAAGTGGGCATTTTAGGGGTATGAAGGAAGGTGTTTGAGGAAGAGATGGACCATACGTTAACCTAATGGGAAACCCACGCATGGACATTTGCGGTACAGGGTGTGGTCCCTTGTTTTCGTCGTCTCGAGCTGTAGAACATGATGGGAGGGTTCTCGAGGCATACGTTGAAATTTTTTGAAAAGTGCTGATGACGCATGTGCATTAGGCAGGTAGATGGAGGTGGACGTTTTGGGGTCTAGGTGGACCCCTACAAGTTCAATTGGGTCGTGTGAGGTGTCATCGTGAAGCACTCGTGGGGGAGAGTCCAACTGCTGGAGGGATATGGGGTGGTACTGACGTCATTCTGCGCATGCGCAGTAGAATGGGGGTATTGGAATGGACGTTCTGAGGTCGTGACGGACCATCCGTCGTCCGCTTGGGCCGTATGAGGTGTCACCGTGAAGCATTCGTGGGGGACCATCCGACTGGAATGGTGTCTAATCCGGGTTCGTCATTCTGTGCATGCGAATTTGGCCGTAGTATAGAAAGCGGACATTTTAGGGGTTCGTTTGTGAGTTATTGAAGGACCATCCGTGGTCCAAATGGACCGTGTGGGGTGTCATCAGTAGGAGTAGTATCCAAAGTGGGCATTTTATGGGTGTGAAGGATGGTGTTTGAGGTCGAGATGGCCCATCCTTGGTCCAAATGGTCCGTGAGGCGTGCCCAACCCCCGTCTTAACGCATGGACGCACTAACGACGGTGAGTGAGCGAGCGTGTGTGTGTGTGTGTCTGTGCATGCGTGCGTGCGCGTGTGTGAGTGTGTGCGTGCGTGTGTGTGTGCGTGTTGGTGTGTGTGCTTGTGTCTGTGTATGCGCGCGTGTGTATGTGTGTGTGTGCGGGCGTGAGTGTGTGTGAACATTGTGCTTAGTTAGCCGTCTCTTTCGGAAGACATGGAGGCTCTGAAGGGTCGTTCTTTTTTGTCGCTGTAAGACAGAACTGTCATTGCCACAGCGTCAGGGTCAGTAGGGCAAAGACCATTGCGAGGCCAGCGAGCCGTCGCTGGTTCCGGCGTGAGCACTCGTGGTCCATAGCCCGGGCATCAAGGATGTCCAGTAGTGGTGGGTGATAGCACACCGCCCCATCGAATCGACTCTGAACCCCTGCTCGATAACCCGTGAGTGAATTAACCGCTGTCACATGCTGTAAAATGCGACTCGCATAGGGATGGGCCTCCATCATGACCTCATCGGCGGAAGTGAAGTTGTCGCACGCATGCGCACGCTCCTGGCGGTGCACCCACACCCTGTCCTCCAATACATCATACCCACGCTGTGGAAGCCGCTTTGGGTATGTTTACAATTCTCGTAGGCTCTTGTCAAATCAGAAGCCATCGTTTGAGAAAGTTCAATCTCCCGCCGTGTAGGACTTTAGGATACTCTTGATTTTATGGACAGTAACACAGTAACTATTACAACACATATAAGGGAAGTGGGAAGAGGTGCCGACATACTGACTGCGTCACATGACTTCACAGAATAGTCTTCTGGTAAACCTATTCTAAAGCGCATACCAAGAATCTAACGATTCGTGATATGTGTTGTATCTCAGGTACACTTTTATTGTACCTGTTCATGTGGCAACTTGGATGATATGACCACACGGCCCCTAGCACCGGCATAAGCGGTATTAGATACAAATCTAGAGAGCTATGATGGAAATGCTCTGACAACTCGTATACTGGTAATTGGTGAGCTGTTTCGCTGTGACAACTCGTACATTGGAGATTGGTGAGCTGTATCGTCGTCAGATGTAAATGACGGTATTTAACACAAAAGACTAGTCTGTAAGGCCCGATGTCGACCCAGCATCAACTTCCCACAAATGCCAACATATATCAAAGACCAAAAGGTCTGTACAGGGGGCGGGCCTCGGGGACGAAACGTCCACCAGCAGAATCTCGCCATATACAGGAAAAAATTACAACACATATAAGGGAAGTGGGAAGAGGTGCCGACATACTGACTGCGTCACATGACTTCACAGAATAGTCTTCTGGTTAACCTATTCTAAAGCGCATACCAAGAATCTAACGATTCGTGATATGTGTTGTATCTCAGGTACGCTTTTATTGTACCTGTTCATGTGGCAACTTGGATGATATGACCACACGGCCCCTAGCACCGGCATAAGCGGTATTAGATACAAATCTAGAGAGCTATGATGGAAATGCTCTGACAACTCGTATACTGGTAATTGGTGAGCTGTTTCGCTGTGACAACTCGTACATTGGAGATTGGTGAGCTGTATCGTCGTCAGATGTAAATGACGGCAATTAACACAAAAGACTAGTCTGTAAGGCCCGATGTCGACCCAGCATCAACTTCCCACAAATGCCAACATATATCAAAGACCAAAAGGTCTGTACAGGGGGCGGGCCTCGGGGACGAAACGTCCACCAGCAGAATCTCGCCATATACAGGTAAAAATTACAACACATATAAGGGAAGTGGGAAGAGGTGCCGACATACTGACTGCGTCACATGACTTCACAGAATAGTCTTCTGGTAAACCTATTCTAAAGCACATACCAAGAATCTAACGATTCGTGATATGTGTTGTATCTCAGGTACGCTTTTATTGTACCTGTTCATGTGGCAACTTGGATGATATGACCACACGGCCCCTAGCACCGGCATCAGCGGTATTAGATACAAATCTAGAGAGCTATGATGGAAATGCTCTGACAACTCGTATACTGGTAATTGGTGAGCTGTTTCGCTGTGACAACTCGTACATTGGAGATTGGTGAGCTGTATCGTCGTCAGATGTAAATGACGGTAATTAACACAAAAGACTAGTCTGTAAGGCCCGATGTCGACCCAGCATCAACTTCCCACAAATGCCAACATATATCAAAGACCAAAAGGTCTGTACAGGGGGCGGGCCTCGGGGACGAAACGTCCACCAGCAGAATCTCGCCATATGCAGGTAAAAATTACAACATATATAAGGGAAGTGGGAAGAGGTGCCGACATACTGACTGCGTCACTGCTTAACACTTCAACGCCCTGCTGAATTAGCCCTGAAGTTCTGATTTTCTAGATATTCCATGGAATAGTCACTAATTCATCGAAATGCAGTGACGCCCGTCAACGCCCGTCTCAACGTCTTAACGCCCTATTCTAATGCCCTAACACGCATAGACCAGTCAATCGACGAGCTGGGGAAGTAACCAATCAGTGCAGCCATAAGGGCATTCACGGCGTACATACCGCGACATGTAAAAGCATGTAACAAAATGTAGCACTATATATTGTCATTATGTCCATCATAATCAACGTTGGTCAGGATGGCTGAGTGGTCTAAGGCGCCAGTCTTAAGTGCTGGTCCACATACGTGGGGACGTGGGTTCGAACTCCACTCCTGACACGCACCTTTTTCGTTATACTTCGCCATGTCGTAAAACCATTGTACAAATATAGCACTATAAACAAATCATTATGACCACGATAACCAGCGTTCGTCAGGATAATCGAGTGGTCTAAGGCGCCATTCTCAAGATCTATGAAATTGTCTTCTCCGGGGGTATGAGTACACTGTCTGCACATGCGGGCGTGGGTTCGAATCCCACTCCTGGCACGTACCATTTTACTGGTCACAACCAACCGTGTGAGGTGGGAGAGTCTTACTATGGTGGTTGTTATTGGAAGTCGCCTCATTCTGCACATGTGCAGTCGGGTAGTAGTAAAGAAAGAACAGTTTCGGAGGTGCGCTGGCCCGAATGGGCCGTGTAAGGTGGATAACGCTCGTTGGCGAAAGTCAAACTGGCTACCTGGTAGTTTGTGTGTGTGTGCGGTGCGTGTTTGTGTGAGTCTGACCGGGACCATGTTGACTACTTTCTATAAGAAAACCGTTTCTCATCGCGATAGTATGCTCCGACACATTCAATGTAAGCACAACCAAGAGACATGAACGAATGGTGCGTGTCAGGAGTGAGATTCAAACCCACGCCCGCATGTGCAGACCAGTATACCCATACCCCCGGGGAAGACAATTTCGTAGATCTTGAGACTGGCGCCTTAGACCACTCGACCATCCTGGCCAACGCTGTTTATCGTGGTCATAATGATTCATATATAGTGCTATATTTGTACAAAGGTTTTACAACATGGCGAAGCATAGCAAAAAATGCTTTTACATGTCGCGGTGTGTACCCCGTGAATACACTTATGGCTGCACTGATTGGTTGCTTCCCCAGCCCGTCGATTAACTGGTCTATGCGCGTTAGGATAGGACGTTAAGACGCTGAGACGGGCGTTGACGGTCGTCACTGCATTTCGATGAATTTGTGACAATTCCATTAAATATCTAGAAAATCAGAGCTTCAGGGCTATTTCACCAGAGCGTTGAAGTGTTCAGCTGAGCGTTGGCAGGCGTTACTGTGTTACTGTAAATAAAAGCAAGCGTATCCTAAAGCCGTAGTCACGGACAAAGAGTGAACTTTCTCAAATGGCGGCTTCTGATTGGACAAGAGCCTACGCGAATTGTAAACATACCCAAAGCGGCTCCCCCAGCGTGGGTATGATGTACTGGAGATGTTGCCATACAGCAAGAGAAGAGGAATACCCCTGGTCCTACCTGGAGTCAGACTCGTGCAAAGGATGTGGGTGCACCACCAGGCGCGTGCACATGTGTGCGATGACCTCACTTCCGCCGATGAGGTCATGACGGAGACCCATCCCTATGTGACTCGCATTTTACAGCATGCGACCGTGGTTAATTCACTCACGGGTTCCGAGCAGTGGTTCGGTACATGTTTGGAGATGGCGACGACAACGAGGGGCGACGCCACATCTTGGAAGAGTTCACAAAAGCGGTCTTCGACAGAGTTGACTCGATGGGGCGGTGTGCTATCACCCCACTACTGGACTGTGACAGCCATCCTTGATGCCCGGGCTATGGACCACGAGCGCTCACGCCGGAACCAACGACGGCTCGCTGGCCTCGCAATGGTCTTTGCCCTATTGACCCTGATGCTGTGGCAATGACAGTTCTGTCTTACAGCGACAGGAAAGAACGACCCATCAGAGCCTCCATGTCTTCCGAAAGAGACGGCTAAGCACAATGATCACGCACACACACACACACGCGCACGCACGCACGCACACGCATGCGCACACGCACGTGCATGTACTCGCTCACTCACCATAGTGTGTCCATGCGTTAAGACGGGGGTTGGGCACGCCTCATGGGCCATTTGGACCAAGGATGGGCCATCTCTACCTCAAACAACTTCACACTCCTAAAATGCCCAATTTGGCTTCTACTCCTACTGATGAAGTCACATATGACGTGAACATGCCTCAAGTCGTGGTCTATACCACGAAAGCTTCACTTTGACACCTCACAGGACGCATTCTGACCAAGAATGGTCCATCTCTACCTCAACCACCCCCAAAATGACCACTTTACTTGCTACACTTCAACGGCAACACTTTACTTGCTACACTTCAACTGCGCATGCGCAGATCGGCGCGACTTCCAATAAACTAGAGATCCTGAAGCATCCTGGCGCCCACCATTGTCCGATAATTGCAGGTTAATGACAAGAGGATAATTTCGTCCATTGTTACTAAGAACATACAATTGATTTGTAATTTTGTTTGTAGAATTTCGAATCTGAGCGAAAAAGATCGAAAAAGTGACACTGGAAAACACCAAGATATTATCTTTCTAAGTTTCAGGAGTTTTAAGATTTCTAAAAACTGTACTTGATGCCGGGTGTTATAGTACAAGTGAAATGAGCAAAGTTAGTCTGAAAGTGAATGTCCGGAGACGAAACGGTGGGGCAGTTCACTTGCAACTGCATGGACTAAAGAAAACTGATTTAAAATTTGAAGAAATACATTTTAATTCCGAATCCTTTGAACTCCTTGATATGGAAGGTGAAGGTATGGATATTCTGTATAGTCAATATATAGAATATGCCCCATGGTTTAATCCGACGACGCTTGTGATGCAACGTCACAACTCGTGAATACCGTATCAATTTGAAGCGTAACTTAGATTTTCGAATCGGACCAAAAAAAGGTATCTTGCACAACTAGGTCCCATGTGGGACATGTGTATGAAATTTCAGAAAGATCCATAAAGTAGTTACTGAGCTAAAATTCACGATCAAAATGTTTCATTGGGAAATTCAAGATGGCTACCTGGCGGCCATATTGGATTTTCGAATTGGACTAAAAAAGATATCTTGCACAACTGGACCACAATGGGACCCTGTGTACCAAATCCATGTAGTACTTCTTGAGAAATCACGATAACAAAGTTTCATGGGGAATTCAAGATGGCCGCCTGATGACCATATTGGATTTCGGAATCGGACCAGAAAAGGTATTTTGCACAACTGGAGGGAACCTCTGTATCAAATTTGAGAAAGATCCATGCAGTACTTCCTGAGAAATCACGATAAGAAAGTTTCATTGGGAAATCTAAGATGGCCGCCTAGTGGCCATAATGGATTTTCGAATCGGAACGAAAAAGGTATCTTGCACAACTAGACCCCAAGGTGAACCTGTGTATCAAATTTGAGAAAGATCCATGCAGTAGTTTCTGAGAAATCGCGATAACAAAGTTTCATAGGGAAATCCAAGATGGCCGCCTTATAGCCATATTGGATTTTCGAATCGGACCAGAAATTTATCTTGCACAACTACACTCCAGGGGGAACCTGTGTACCAAATTTGAGAAAGATCCATGCAGCAGTTCCTGAGAAATCGCGATAATAAGAATTGTTAACGGACGGACCACGGACGAAAAGCGATTTGCACAGGCCACCATCTGGTGATGGTGGGCTAAAACACGCCAGTCTGACTCTACCTCACGAAGGCTTCACTACGATATCCCAACGGGGTCATTTGGAACAAAAACATGGTCCATCGCTACCTCAAACACCTTCCTTCACACCCCCAAAATGCCCACTTTGGCTACTACTCCTACTGATGACGTCACCAATAACGTCACAGATGACGTAGACATCCCTCAATTCGTAGTCTATACCACAAAAGCTTCACTTTGACACCTCACAAGACTTATTCGGACCAAGAATGGTCCTTCAATCGCTCAAACACACCCCACGCACTCCCAAAACGCCCGCTTTCGCTACTACTCGTACTGATGACGTCACCAATGACGACACAGATTACGTAAGCATCCCCCAAGTCGTGGTCTACACCACGAGAGCTTCAAGGTGACACCCCACATGGTCAATTTGGACCACGAACGGTCCCTCAATCACTCGCAAACGAACCTCTAAAATTCCTGCATTCTGTGTTACGGCCAGACTGCAGTGCGCAGAAGTCTGCAGAATGATGAATGCGGACTGGATACCACCAGCCCAATCCGACGCTACCCCTTCAAATAAGGCCTCATATGGACCAATCGAACAACAGATGGTCCGGCTCGACTCCAAAACGTCCCTTCAAATGACCGTTTCCAAAAATTCCGTGTCTGCGCATGCGGAGAATCACGCCAATTCCACCCCACACTCATACAGTTGGACGCTCCCCCACGAGTTCTTCACAATGACACCTCACACGACCCAATCGGACCACTAGGGGTCCACCTAGACCCCAAAACGTCCATCCCAGCGCTACCTGCCCAGTGCGCAGTCACTTTTCAAAGAAAATTTAAAGCGTGACCTCGAGACCACTCCCATTGTGTTCTACAGCTCGAGATGAAGAAAACAAGGGGCCACCCCCTTCATGGCAAATGTCCATTAGTGGGTTTCCCATTAGGTTAAACATGGTCCACTGCGCCGGAATGGGCCTAGGATGGCCACCCCGGACCTCCGTGAACCTTTCAGCTAAATTCCATCGTGTTCTTCATCGCGAGACAAAGAAAACAAAATGCCACACCCCATAGTAAAATCCACAAGAACAAAAATGACCACCCCAATACTCCTACCTAATACTTCTTAGGACAGCCGCCAACAGAGTTATTGTCCCGTCAGAGTTGTCGTGCTTGGGTCCAGAGTGTATAGATGGCGCTACGATCTTAATTCTCGTATCATCCGGGAATATATCCCTGGACGCCATTTTCAGCTACCAATATGACACAAACAGACATGCACGGATGTTTTTTTAACCTTTTGCGAGCGATTGTACCATGCAAAATTATATAAAACTAACGGGCGGGTGTATGTATCTAATGCATTCACACCACGGAAGAAAACATGTTGAGATTTGCTGGTCCCCGATGACGTCATGCTCCGTCGGTCATCTTGGACTAACGTAGGACGAATGTTGTGCGGCCGCCATTTTGAAAATAGCCATCTTGACAGTTCACATTATAAATGCATTGGCGTTATACACACATTCTTTATCATTATTATTAAACGCTTGCTTGAGACCCCTTTAGTATTATAATAGTGTTTAGCATCACACTTATTGCAGAATGTGAACAACCAACATGTCACGACGGTCGTTCATCGCCGTATATCAGGCTCCTACGCATGGACAGTCGGATAGCCACCGGCTACTGTTTACATGTTGTCCGACCTTAAATAACCAATCAATGGACCACCACTATCAATCAACCCCAAATTCCCCGTGATTCAGGCGATCCCCCGGAGATTTCAAGTCTCGTTGAAATGGAACTATTTTCTGTCCGCGAAGGCTTCTTCCAGGAAGTGACCGCATCACCGTCAGACCTGACCGCGTCATCGCGGAGGATACATCCCCGGGGTCATTTTGGTCACGTGACCGGATATGACCTTTGTTGGAACTATAGTGACCTTGACCTCCACCAGAAATTGTTCAGACAGTTATCTTTCCCTAGATGCGGGTGCAGATCCCCTTTCTATACTACTAACCAAATAGACGAAAATAGGTGTTGTTTCATGTGCTGTTTCAAGCAGATGTGTCAGATTGTATGTTCTCTGTATGTTCTTGTATCTTGTATGTTCTCTGATACGTATTCGCGATGAAGCATTTTCGCATACTGTCGAACACTACACGCTTGTTACCTTGGCCGAAAATACGGTTTGGTGATGTCACCGTTCTATAAATATTCCATGGTCCATATTAGGAGAACTCCCTCCGTATGATCAAATTTGATTGACTACCGGTACTCGAAGGATATGAACATTTTTTTCCGTTTGAAAGTAAAACAAAGTTACCACTTGCCATAATATTTGAAGCTCAAAGAAGATCCTCGCTGAACGGTGACGGCAAGCTCATGTCTTGGATGACTTTATGACATCACCCGCGTTCACGGCTTGAAGAATTTACCACTTCACGAGGTCAAGAGAATTAATGGAATGTTAGTATATTTTTCTTTTCAGTGAATCTCTGGACTCACCACTGAGCATTCATTTGCCATACAACTACGAATTGATAAAAGTTGGTTCTGCCCCCGTGACCTGGGACAAAACCGAAGAATGCACGACACATTTATACATCAATGTATTTGACTTCAGTAAAATACACTTTCGTCTACTAATGATAAATTTATGTTTCAGGTCGATACTTTTTGTTACATTTGCATTTTAATTTGCAGGTACTTTGTTCTCTTTTCTGTATTAGTCTCCATAGAATAGTTACATTTGGGTCACTTATGATATAAATGTATTCAAGAGCGTTACTATTGTAACAAATTTGTTACATAATTGCCACAATATTAATGCCAACTATATCGACGTCGCTAACATTAATTTTAGCTTTGTGTAAATGAATCGTATCGGTATCATATTGGTTTCTGGTGTCCCATGACGTAAAGTTCATCGTTTTGTATGCTCCAACTGTAACTAGAAATGCAAACGGATTCAGGCTTGAGGTGTGATTTTTTCAATATCGGTGCGTGCTTATGCGAAACAAACGTGAAAATAGAACCATAACTCGTCATACATTATGTTTAGATTTATTTCCGGGAAAACGCTTAAAACGCATCTCAGGCGATCTATATCCTCGGAGCTTCCGGGACCCTGGCGGCCCCTGAACCCTCGCCTGTTGAGTTGTGATTTCCTTATTTTAGCTTTGTAAGGCCCCATAAAAAAAATGCCTTCTTTCCCATCACTGACTTTCCAAAAAGTCGGACGGGCGGTCCTTTTTATTTTTTATTTTCGGAAGGGCAAAGGAATGGTTCAGTTCATTCAAGAATCCACTGATATTAAGATAGTGATAGTCTAATTTGGTCCTAAAATGGTATACAATTCACTTTAAAGTTTCATTTTGTACACGGTCTTGCTAAAGATTGAATATTACATTTGATAAATCGGCAACAATCATTCATAGCGCGCCACAACAGTCGCTGGTGTAAACCAAAGTCAGTTCAGCCTCATTTTCATACCAAAAGAATAAAATAAAAAATAAAAAATAAATCGGGGCGGGCGGAAAAATCGGGGCGGGCGGTGATGGGAAACAAGGCATTTTTTTTATGGGGCCTAAGTGAATCGTATCGTTACGCGTATTGGTGTCTAATGTTACATGACGTAAAGGTCATCGTTTTTTATGTGTTAAATACAACTAGAGAGACATGAGATGTGATTTTTTTTCAATATCGATGCTTGTTTATAAATGCGAAACAAACGTGAAAATAGAACCATAAATCTGCATACATTATATTCAGATTTATTTCCGGGAAAACGCTTAAAACGCATCTCCGGCAAATTATGTAGGACCCAGGAGCTTCAGAGTTCCAAGTATTTTGTTAGTATCTGAAATAATTTCCCCTTTCGTTTTGCTTGAAATGTGAATATAGCGGTGTAGATGGACTGACGTAGAGAAATGGTACTATCAGGAAGAGAAGGGCAGTAACTTTGTATGAAGAATGCAAAGTGGTCTCATTATCACGCTTTTATGCTAATGCATTAAGCTCCGAAGGCTTACTTGTTTGTATTTTATCTAGTTTTCTCTCGTATCTCGTTCCTCGTATTCCGCCCCGCGTCCCACATCCCAGTTCGTCAGTCACACTGATCATGCATAGCATATTACATTGTGTCCCGTGTCCCGCATTCCAGTTCGTCTACCATACATTCTCACTCTACATATATACCGTACATAACTGCGGATGGGCGAGGCATGCATGTAGCTGGCTTAATTTCTCCAGCGTCCCATGTCCCGCGTCCCAGTTCATCTGTGATATACGCTCGCCTTTTAGAACATATCGTACCAACTATATAATATATCATTACAACCTTGTTTAGATGCCCCGTGTCCCGCGTCCCAGTTCTCCTGTCATATATAATAGATAGCTTACGGGTCCAGTATCCCGCATCCCACGTCCCAGCTCTAATGTACCTCTACATTCTTACATGTACTTATACATGTATTCAACTTGTGATGTGTCCCAGTTCTCCTGTCGTATATACACACTTACATTCTACCTAATATTGGATTATAGGCCTACGAGACGAGCGTTCAATTTAGCTCTTTTGGTAAACTCATTTGCCCCCACCCACTCACTCTCTAATGTATATTCATACTATCTATACACTACATATATATATATACACACATATATATATATATCTCTATATATATATATTGGTGAAGTATATATATAAATCTATATATATTGGTGAAGTCTTACACCAAAGGCTTGCCATTTGCGTTCTCTGTAATAATCACAGCTGATGTTCTGGACATGTTGAAAACGAAAGTAACTTGTGTTTACGTGTGCGGTGTACTTACCTGAATAAATTCAATGCTGGAACTTTCCTAGAATGAACTACGATGATCCAGGAGACGGACAATGCCTCGAAATCCCGGTGAAATTACCTCAAACGATCAGTTTGGGGGGTGTGGGCAGTGGTATGACGGTGAAGTGTCGAAATATGGGGGTCTCTATATATAACCCCATGCTTTATATAACAATACACCAAGGTGTGAAACGCTCTTTGGGTGAATCGAGAAATAAACGGCTTACCTCCAAACAAAATACATCAGCATATTCTTCAAGTGTCATTCTTTTTATTTCCGTCGTCAAATTAGTAAATTTGTGCAATTTTTGACCTTTGCCGGGCGATTCAAAATCCAACGTAACTATTCGTCCATCCCGGCACACCGAGATTTTGGCGGGCTTCGTTCTCAATTCTGATTGGTCAGTCGCGACTGGGACACGAATCCGGCAAACCTTATATGGAATACCCATTCAACAGTCGAGGCGGGAAAATCAAATTTACAACTTTCTACAACTCCTAGAAAGATGAACGGCTTAAGCATTGCGACAACAGGAGAGAAAGCCCCTGGCTTATTATTCTGATAGGTAGTTGGTCTGTCGCCAGATGAAGTATAATCCAAGTGATTGGATAAATAGAAAATGAATTTAGAATGAAGCGATAAAAGAATTAGACTGAAAGATCACAAAAGACATTTCTAACACCAGTTTATTCAATGACCAATTTATTCAAATTTGTTTCGATAAGATTTTTATTAACAGTTCTGACCACCACCCTATTGGAACAACTCTTCAGGTATCTGCTATACATTCAACGCGACCAATGCCCCAAAATCTGATGTAATTCCGCAAAAATTCTTCCCCTGAATCATCTGGAACAAAGTCGACAAAGCAGAATACAAAGATCTCCTCTTAGCATCCCTGTGTGACTATAATCTGGAGATTCTTTCCCGTTACGATATAGGAAGCGTCTACCTAAAATTCTGTCAATCCCTTACCAGTGCTGCACTTGAAGGAAGCAGTCAGCCTCCAGTCAAGGACAAGAGGAAAATTTCACATTTATGCTCAGCGAAGATCGGAGCTGCTGCGGCAGCAAACAAGAAAGCTCACTGGACGTGGAAGAGTGCTGGTTCTCCACGTGATTCTCAGCATCCCGCCACTCAACAGCGCCGAGATGCCGAGATATCTTAGACGGACACAATGACAGACTGCAGCCGAAAGATCAAACCGTAAGCTCGCCACATTAATGGAGGCAGACTCTAACGACAAAAAGTTATTCTTCAAATTAGTCCGTCAGCAAAGGAAATCTAAGAATGTTGATCTTAACACCCTTCATGTGGGTGACCACATATACTCCAGTGACCAGATCCTAAAAGGATGGCATTCTCACTTTACGCAAATTTCCACCCGGTCAAAAAACCTTTCCTACAACAGTCGTCTCTAAGCTGAAGCCCAGTTTGACGAAATCTTGATTACCGACCTGTGTCGTATGCAAAATGATCATACACCTGTAACTACTGCCGAAATAGAACAGTCCATCTTAAAACTTGGCCACAACAAGGCTCCAGACTGCTCGGGTGTGACTGCTGAACACCTGAGATTTGCCAGATCCACAGTCCTTGCATCCCTTACAGCGTTGGTTAATGCCATCCTGGAATAAAGTTACTTTCAAGCAGAAATGAAGACCGGGGTACTCACCCCAATATTCAAGAAAAAAAGGAAGGAAAGAACAAGCAGCCAACTATCGTGGTATAACTGTTACATCTCTTGTCACCAAAGTTGTTGAAAGCGTAATCCGTTTCAGGATGAACTCAGCTGATGTTACAGCAAAATCCCTTGTAGTGTGGCTCCACGGCGGGCATTTCCCCCTTGTACAGTGCAATCATCCTACAGGAGTCGGCCAATGAGAACAAATCGAAGTATCCAGCATATGTTGGTCTACTTGATGCCAGAGCTGCGTTCGATGTGGTGGATCACTCCTTTCTTCTCAGAAGGCTGTACCGAGCCGGCGTCCAAGGCTCCATGTGGCTAACTATTTCAGATCTTCATAACAGAACCCAGACTATGGCAGGGATCCCTCTCCGATCCAGTCACCATGCAGCAGGGGGTGCACCAAGGGGGCATCGTCTCTAAGGATCTGTACAAGCTGTATATGAATGACCTGCTCAACAGACTCACCCACTGTGGCCTCGGAGCTCGGGTGGGAGTGGTCCCCTGTCCAGCCGCTACTTGTGCTGACGATGTATGTCTCAACGCCTGCAACGATTTCAACCTTCAAACCTTGCTAGATATTGCAGTTAATTATAGCAAAGACCAACACTATGATCTTCAGCCATCAAAGAGTGCGATCTTGTGTTCCGAGAAATCTGCCGATTACGAGTTCTCTGTCGATGGTGTCGTGTCCATTGCTAGATCTGCCGTTCATTTAGGCCTACACCGGAACGGCTCTATCTTGAAGGCTCGTTCATCCATTGAGGAAAACTTCATGAAAGCTAGAAGTGCGATGTATTCCCTAATGGCTCCTGAACTACAAGGCATTAACGGCTTGAATCCTGTAACCGCACATTATACAATTACAGTCTTTTGGTGAGATCAATATGTGGTTTTGTGGACCTGAAAAAACAATATTCACCGAGGCCGAAGGCCGAGGTGAATATTGTTTTCTCAGGTCCACAAAACCACATATTGACCGATATCAAAAGACTATAATTGTGTTATTATATGACACTGACGTCTCTTTCTCGTTACATTGGTGAAAGCAGTTAGCATATAGCATATAGTAGGCATTTGCTTTGCTCCCGACGATCTCGTACCTGCTGTCAGCCAAGGTGTAAACCGACGGCCAATCCAACGACTATTTTCATTGGCTGAGCAGACGCATACGTCACACCGAGTCAATATCACATTTATGGACCCGCTTCGGAGTCAATATGGAAAATTAGCGACGGCCACGTGACGGCGAATGGTCCAATGAAGAACACGCACAGTCATATAATAACATCTATTGCAGACCTATGTCCTACTCATCCTACTGCACGGCGTCGAGACCCTCTACCTGACCCAGGGAGACATACAGCTCATGGATCTCTTCTATGGTAAGGCTCTAAAACAAATCTTGTCTCTACCGGACAGTGTGGCCCAACCTGCATATGAGGCGCCGTTTGTCACTTTCTGATTTAATTTATTTATTCATATATATTTGGTATTTATCAGCCGGATATATAAATCCGTTAAATATGGATATGAAATAAACACTGAGTTTATTAAAATTTAAATCCTATATCAGCGAAAATAATACGTGAAAGATTTATAAATACGTATTTGAAACTATATGAGATATATATATCTCTAGTTATGTTATTTTTTGGGATATAAATTTCTTCAATATATATATATATATATCCTCGATCAACGATCGCTTATTTATATATCCGACGTACGTATATTGCTGATAAATAAATATTTCAAAATCTGTTGTTGGATATATATATATACTGTCATCGCCAAAGTTCTGATTTATAAATCCTTAACTGAGAAAGTATTGGATATATATATCCGAAGTAAGATATGCTAATGAGTAACTGGTGACGTCGTCGATTTTGCTGTGGTTGTAGAAATGACCAGGGCAAGAAATGTCCAGGTGTCGAAATTTATGGTCCACTGACAGGAAGTTTATGTTTATCTGCCCGGGGAAATGTTTGTACAAAATCTTGATAGTCATATAGTAGATATAGTGGACATGAGTCTCCATCGGCGTTAGTTATCATCAAAGACGGTGCGGCGTTTGCAGTAAACCCTCTAATAATTCAATCGTAAGAAGTGAAATATCTCGCCAAAAAGTCAGGGCGTGATAAAATTATTAGAACAGCAAGTTGACAAAATGGCCAGAAACCATGCAGATGAACTATTATTGCTTGGTTATTTCAATGAGTCTAGAGGATTAACAAATTTATTAGACGACTGATTTGAATTTTGTTCATGAAATTAAAGGTTATTGTATTTGGTGATTGAATTATTATAGGATTTTACCTACCCTAGTAAACTCCTCCTGCTGTTAGCCTTGTACGTTCATGCATGGATTTTCTATCCGCATGTTTTATAAAACGTAACTTAAACTGCTCTTCATGCATAGATTATAGTCTGTAAATATTCAATCAGGAGCCTCGACCTAATCGATTTTCCTCTCAAATGACTTTTGGCTGTTTTGGTTTTTGGTTGTATACAATTTAACATGATTTTTCAATATATGTAAAGGTGCCATAATGATATAAAATTAGAAAACTGCTACTAAAATATATGAGAAGGCCAAAACAAATTTCGACATTTTGTCGCCCGACTATTACGGTAGGCCCCGTACATGTACGTCATATTGACTGAACTGATAGGTTTATATCCTTATTGTTGTCTGTGCTAATGACACAAACATAAACGTAACAGGAAGGGTTTTTTCTCAAGTAAAATCCATGCTACCATTATATCATCTTGGCCTTTTCAAAAAGTCGGAAAACCACAATTTAAAAAAATGAACTTTAAGTTTTCGCTTATGTTTGACTTATGTCAAAGTGAAAAATCAAACACCAAATAAGCAGAACTTACCAATTAGACGGCATGATTATATGCCTTATCTGAAATCGTTCTATCTTCGTTTTACCTGTAGTAAAATATCTATTAAACTTGTTGACTGCATCATGGGAGCATATAATTTATTATTACTCAATGATGGGAGTACACGAACTGCCTAAAGAAATTTCGCCTATAACATTGATAGATGGTTCACATATTAGTGCCTGTTTACAACACAGCGGGACTCTGTGGAAAGACTGTTCAGTGTTCGCCCACACATCGACACGTGCCAGCGCAGTAAAGATAAGACTTGGAGAGCTTCGGGTGACATCAGCGGTTTGGGGGTAATACGTATCGGAGCTCATTAGCATGTTTCACTAGGATATATATATCCACAACTTTCTCAGTTCAAGATTTATATATCAGAACTTTGACGATGACAGGATATATATATCTCCAACAACACAATTTGAAATATATATATATCAGCAAGATACGTTTCGTTGGATATATAAAAACGTGATCGTTAATCGAGGATATAGAATAAATTTATATACCCAAAAATAACGTAACTAGAGATATATATATCTAGCAATCTAAAATAGTTATTTATAAATCTTTCACGCATTATTTTCGCTGATATAGGATTTAAATTTTACTAAAACCAGTGTTTATTTCACCTTCGTGTTTAACGGATTGATATATCTGGTTGATAAATACCAGATATTAATAAATAAATAGATTAAATCAGAAAGTGACAAACGGCGCCTCATACCTGCAGTCTATATCCTCCTTGGCTGCCTGCCTATGGAGGCCCGGATTCATCTTCGAATGTTGACACTTCTGAAAAATATCTGCTCTGGTGGAAACTCGTTGTTGCATGAAATCTGCATACGGCAAACCATCATGAAAGGCTTCAGTGGCAAGAGTTGGTTCTCCGAGGTGCGAAGAATCCTCGCCATATACGACTTACCGTCGCTCCATCAACTCCTTCAGAAGACGCCATCAAAAACATCTTGGAAGCGTATAGCTAAATCTGCTATCCTGGCCTACTGGACAGAAAAGATCCTGATTAGAGGACAGCTATATCCTTCATTGAAACATCTGATGCCAGCTCTCCTCATCCAGCTGTAAAATCCATCACCTCAAATGTGGCGGACGTTCGCTCTGCACCGATTAGGTTAATGCTCTTGACCGGGTGCTACGTCTTGCAAGCCAACCGTGCCGTATTTAATCAGCATGTAGTGAGAGCCATGTGCCAGCTTTGCTCTTAGAGAAACGAGAACAGAACGCATTTTCTCGTCACCTGTGGCGCTTTATCTGAAATACGCACCAAGTTCCTGTATCTCCTTGCCTCCACCTTTAATGCTTTGAGTGTGGTACAGCTGCTCTCAAGGCTTCATCGGTTCCTGACCATCTAGCCTCACTCATATTGAACCCACTGAACTTCCTCGGTGAATGTTCCTGTCTGCCTTCGGTGGAGAGGATGATCAGGCGGTATACCTATATTCTCCATCACCGTAGATCCGAGCCTTTAAATCAACTGCAATAGACTAACTGAACTCCTAAACCAATTCTATTAAAATCCTGCTACATGTAGACATCGTTTCTTTGAACTGGTTGAGCTCAGCGGTTAATCTAGATGATGAGACAAGAAGAGTTCCTCTATTTTAATTTGTTGTTGATTACATTTAACTGACCGGATATCCCCTCGGACTATGGCCTCGATCAATCGGATTACATTGTGTGCTCTAGGTTTGGATTACGGATTGACGATTAACGGATTGATCATGGACTACGGGTTTATGGATTCTGCTAATGTCGTCTACGGATTACTGTCGAGTAAGCTACACTATGCACAATTATTGTGCACGGATACACAACATGGAATACTGTGAAAATATCAGTTTATTGAAATCAAACTTTAAGATAATGTGGTTAAAGGGAATGTGTGTAGTTCGGTTACATTATGTGCAGACAGTACAGTGATTGACGAATTAGAGAACAATATAGTCATCATTATAGGCCTCTATCCAAGTGGATTGATGCTAATCCAAATCCAGCTATTTTGGACTCATTATGGTGAGTAGTTATAACTGTTAGTAGTATATAAAGGGCAAATTGAGTCGTATTTATGCAAATGAGGGGAGGTCACGGGGAGGTCACAGTGCTCTCGTCCAATCAGAAGCCGCCAAAGGTCATTTCCGGGTCAAAGGTCAAAGGTCACACTCAAGTTAAAAGTGACTTGGGTCACTTGCGGTCACGTGACGGTCCAGTAATAAGGCTAAGATCCCAGTGACTCCCAATGTCAATCTCCCGAAACATGGTCCCCGACAATATTGCCATCTATTTGTTCATGTTAAATGGCCAGTGGGGAACCCTCAATGTCTCCATACAGGTTTCCTCAATGGGGCCTAGAGGGGTCCCTAAAGGTCCGATTGAGTCGAGTGAGGTATCAATGTGAAGCATACGTGAGGGAGCATCCGACGGGTGGGTGTGAAGTAAAACTGACGCCTTTCTGCGCATGAGCAGAAGACAAAGTCTATGCAAATAGACATTTTGGGATCGAGGCGGACCACTAGTGGGCCTATGGTTTCAACTGAGGTATCATTGTAAAGCATACGTGAGGGAGCATCCGCAGGGATGGGTGTGACGTGCAACTGACGTCATTCTGCGCATGCGCAGTGGAGAAAGGGTATGGACATAGACGTCTTGGGGTCTAGGTGGGCCGCTAGTGGTCCGATGGAGTCGAGTGAGGTATCAATGTAATGCACACATGGAGGAGCATGCGTCTGGACTTATAATAAGAAGAACTAACGGTTGTATATATATGTTCTATAAACGCTAAAGCTGACACTGCGGATATTCCACTGGACATGAAATGTTATAATAAGGCAAATAACTGTTGTATATATGTTCTATAAACGCTGCAGTATAGATGGACTGACACTGCGGATATTCCACTGGACTTCAAATGTTATAATAAGGGGGAATAACTGTTGTATATATGTTGTGTTCTCTGTTATAAAATGTGTTTTTTCATACAACATTGTGAGTTTTGGTTGTTTTGTATACCGTAGTTAACCATTTGAAAAGAGCTAATTGGGTCGTATTGACCTTGACGACTGACCCTGGTATATATGGCCAGGTCCCCTCGTTGCCCCTGGTGGCAAAAACTTGGGGGAGATAACTCCGGGCTGTCACGTGACCTTTTGACCCAGTTGTGACGTCATAGTGATGTCATAGGTGACCAGCCGCGTATGGCCTTGGGACTACTTTTTATATAACCCGACCGGATCACCGCCGGACTACTTTCTGGCCGCCTCACCGCCAGACCGCGGAAGAATACATGCCCCAAAGGTCATTTCCGGAAGTAACGGAACTACTTTTGACCATTGACCTGGATTTGACCTTTGACGGCTTCTGATTGGACGAGAGCTCTGTGACGTCATCGATGACGTCCCCAAAAGTAGGTCAATAATACCCAATTTGCGGTTTACCTATTACTACTGTTGTTTGAAGGTGATAACTTTGAACGCTCAGGGCCTAAGGAACAAAAACATGAGCAAGGTTTTTTTAAATACTGTAAAAGAAATAATTATGACATAAGTGTGTATTCAAGAAGCCTACATTTTGGATGGAGATGTAGAACAGTGGGAAAAGGAATGGGGAATACTATCCACCATTATAAGGGAACGAACCACAGTAAAGGTTTGTTGATTTTGCACGGAAAAAAAGATTAATGATTGTCAGGTAGAAGAATCATATAAGTCTGAAAGAATAGTAGCTATCTCTGTAACGCTGGACGATAGATGTATTTCGTTTATTGTGGTTTATGCTCCCACTACATTAGCTGAAAAATATAGGTTTTTAGAAGATATAAAATATGTATTGGGAAACAAAATCGATTCTATATCTAGCTGTTATATTATTGGGAAATTTAAACATGGTATTAGATAACAAATACGACATTATAGCTGGTAACCCACATAAGAACGAAGAAATAAAAGCTTTCAATAACATGGTTGCAGAACTAGATTTAATGGATATTTGGAGAATTTGTCATCCAGATATTAAAGAATACTCTTGGTCTAAGAAAACCCCGTTTATTGCCAGAAGATTGGATTACATATTTACGTCGTCAGAATGCTTCAATATGACAGTAAACTGTGAAATGTTTTCCGTAAGAATTTCGAACCACATGGGTGTAATTACAACACATATAAGGGAAGTGGGAAGAGGTGCCGACATACTGACTGCGTCATATGACTTCACAGAATAGTCTTCTGGTATAATATTTTAAAGCACATACCAAGAATCTAACGATTCGAGATATGTGTTGTATCTCAGGTACGCTTTTATTGTACCTGTTCATGTGACAACTTGAATGATATGACCACACGGCTCCTAGCACCGGCATAAGCGATATTAGATACAAATCTAGAGAGCTATGATGGAAATGCTCTGACAACTCGTATACTGGTAATTGGTGAGCTGTTTCGCTGTGACAACTCGTACATTGGAGATTGGTGAGCTGTATCGTCGTCAGATGTAAATGACGGTAATTAACACAAAAGACTAGTCTGTAAGGCCCGATGTCGACCCAGCATCAACTTCCCACAAATGCCAACATATATCAAAGACCAAAAGGTCTGTACAGGGGGCGGGCCTCGGGGACGAATTACAACTTTATAATGATATAAAAAAGGGTTCATTTTACTAGAAATTAATAACTCTCTTCTGCGTGACCCAGTAGCTGTGGAGGAAATCAAAGCAATTATTGAGAATACAGAGGAGGATAATATTTCAGATAAACAATTGAACTGGGAACTGTTTAAAATTTCAATTAAAAACTGGTGTAGCTCTTACTGTCGGCAAAAGGCAGTTGAAAGAAAAAACGAGAAGCATAAACCAAGAAGCCAGCTAGATAAACTTGAAAAAAAGTTGAGTGAAAATTCAACAGACATAAACTTACATGAACAAATTGTTAAAACGAAACTGAAACTGAACTTGCATTAAATTAATGCTGTTAAATGTTCACAAGTCAGATCAAGGATCAAATGGATAGAAAATGGGGAGGAAAATAACAAATACTTTTTAGGGTTGGAAAAGGCAAGGACTGCACAGAAAACCATGACAAGTCTAAAAAATGGGATGGTTACACTATCACGGCTCCCGACACGGCATGATCGTATTAAACTAAAAGATTGGGGAAAAGGAGTTGTGAAGGCGAAGTTACAATTCGGGAGGCAGGTCAAGCTTTGACGACTATGAATGACGGTTCTGCGCCAGGTTCAGATGGGTTAGCTATTGAATTTTTCAATTTTTTCTGGGGTAAAATAAAGAACATGGTTGTCAACTCCTTGAACTCAGCTAATGAGAAAGGATCAATGTCTTCTTCACAAAGAAGAGGGATTATTACACTTCTTCACAAAGGAAATGGGCTATCAAGTGTCATGGTATTGCAGTATAAAATTGGTCACTGTAGATAGTTCCAGAACAATAGAGCTGAGGTAAACTTGTTTACCTTCTGTTCTGTGATTATAATCATAGAATTCTCTCGAAGCTGTCGTGACCGATTTATCGCAAGTAAATTAAAATGGCCGAATTATGAAGACGAAGTGACCCGTATTATGAGGGTAATTGAGTCACAGCGCCATCTATACATCTACACAGCGTCATCTGCACATCTATACGCTTGTATACATACTGTTGTGGGTTAATCATTTTCGAGCTTTCTAGAAGCTGTTGTGATCTTATCTGGGTTAGAATCATACGTCATTGCTGTACCGGTGGAAGTTTCTTGATTTGATAGAATAATCTCGAATGCCCGATAGAGTATAAATAGCCGAACGTTCAGTGATCGGGGGAGAGATTCAAACGGCTTTTATGTGAGTGCATTAGATTGTGCCACTGGACATTACCTTTGCCTGAGATTACTGACTGCTGGATTGTATATTCCTGTTGGATTACTCTTGTGTGTTTGACCGCTGTATTATCTACGTGATTGAACTGACGGAAACTGGACAACAGCTGAGCGATGTGGACTATAAAAATACAGGAACGCGATTTCTGCGTGTCGGCACGGACTTCATAGAGATTTGCAGGTTAATACGGACTGTGAGAGATACACCGGTATAGCATTGAACAGTAAGACTATATTTCATTTATTTGCTGTATTGACCTAACTTAATTTGTATATGATTTTAGTATTGTAAGTAAATATTCGATTTCACAAAAGCTTTCTGTTGCGTTTTTTTTCAATTATCTTTTAGACGTAACAGAAATTGGGGGCCTGTCCGGGAGCTTTGTTTACATTCCAGCTTTGCAACATTGTTCTAAATTGATACATTGTCTGAATTTGTGAAGTCGAGGAGTAGTATATTATCAGCATGTCATTTGACCCAGCACAGTTTGCTTCAAAGCCTAGTCAGGAGGAATTTGACGAACTACGCAAAGAGGATTTGTTCGTGCTGTGTAAATTCCTACAAATTAAAGTTAAAACATCTTGGAGAAAGCAAGAAATTAAGAAACTCATTATTAAACATTTTGTTAGCAAACAGCTATGGGATGAAAGGATTTTGATTTAACTGAGGAAACAGCTGATTATTTGGAAATAAAGAAATTAGAATTGCAAAATCAGCTGGAATTAAAGAAATTCGAGTTAGAGAGAGAAAGAGAAGAGAAAGAAAGACAGTTTCAGTTAGAGAGAGAAAAGTTAGAAAAAGACAAAGAATTAGAGAGAGAAAAGTTAGAAAAAGAGGAAAGAGAGAAAGAGAAAGAAAGACAGTTTCAGTTAGAATTGAAGCATTTGGAATTACAGTCGCGAACAAGTCCTCCTGCAGATGCACCTGTACAATCACAATCAAAATTTGATGCGGCTCGTCAAATATGTCTCGTCCTACCAAAAGAAGTTGATAAATATTTTCTGCATTTTGAGAAAATTGCCGAAAACTTAAACTGGCCAACAGAAAATTGGAGTTTACTTCTTCATCAGTGTTTTGATCGGAAAGGCAAGAGACATTTACACTCAATTAACGGTAGAGCAAGCATCAAATTATGATATAGTGAAGGATTTAATCATTAAAGGTTATGAATTAGTTCCTGAAGCCTATAGACAAAAGTTTTGTAGTTGTGAAAAAGAAAACTCTCAGACTCATGTAGAATTTGCTCGTTCAAAAGAACAGTTATTCGATAGGTGATGTGCTTCGGTTAAAATTGACAACAACTTTGAAAACCTTAGACAGCTTATGCTGGTAGAGGAATTTAAAAGGTGTATCCATGGTGATATTAGAACATTTCTTGAAGAAAAGAATGCCAACACTTTAGACGAAGGAGCCCGATTTGCTGATGAATACGCTCTGACACACAAATTATCATTTGTCAATGCTGTTAAGCCAAGTTCATTCCAGTCTAATCTCTTAATGTCTCAGGTAACAAACCCAGTTCTTTCTCAAGGCCTAAAACTTTTAACCCCAGTTACAAAGGTCAAAGGTCAAACACAAGGCCTCAGTCACCCACTTTTAACACTCAAAATAAGTCTCCCGTTTGCAGCTATTGTAAGAGAGACGGCCATTTAATGGCTGATTGTTTTAAATTGAAAAGAAAACAACAAGATCAAGCCTTTTAAAAGCCTAGTGGTTTCCTCACTTCAAGATCTTTACCCAAGCAGGTTAGTGACGTTCATAGTTTATTGAGAAGAAATTGAGTGACCTTAATTATGTAATTCAGACTCCTGACAGGCGTAAAAACAAACAGTTATGTCATGTAAATATGTTACAGTTATGCAACGACAGTGATAACACTAACAGTACTGTCCATCCTGTAAGTGTAGTTAGTTCTGAACCTGATACCAATGAAACTTGTGAAGAGCCCATGACAGCGGCGAAATTACAGAACTCTGACATCCTACTTAATTTGGATTCCAAGTTGTGTCAACTCGAGCCAGCGTGTCAGGAAGAACTTCGAACTCTGCTCAGTCAATGTGAACATTTGTTTCCCGACATTCCTACTCGGACTGATACAATTTCACATGACGTCGATGTCGGAGATTCTAATCCAGTAAAGCAGCATCCATATCGTTTGAATCCCATTAAACAAAACTACCTGAAAAAAGAGATTCAGTATTTATTGGACAAGGACTTCATTGAACCAAGTAATAATAACTGGAGTTCACCTTGTATCCTCGTTCCAAAGCCAGATGGCAGTTACAGGATGTGTACTGACTACAGAAAGGTGAACACATTGACCGAAACAGCCACATTCCCTATTTCACGCATTGACGATTGCATTGATAAAGTGGGAAGTGCCAAGTTCGTGTCAAAGTTTGATCTTCTGAAAGGATTTTGGCAAGTTCCACTGACAGATCGTGCGAAGGAGATATCAGCATTTGTCACTCCGGAGGGTCTGTTCCAGTACAAAGTTATGCCATTTGGAATTAAAAATTCTCCAGCCACGTTCCAGCGTCTCATTAACCGTGTTACTTCCGGTTTGGAAGGATGTGAGACTTACATTGATGACGTCATTGTCTACAGCGATACATGAGAAGATCATCTACAGAGAATTCGCAGACTGTTCAACCGGATGAGTGACGCCAAGCTAACAGTCAACCTTGGAAAAAGTGAATTTGGACATGCACGTGTGACATTCTTGGGTCATGTTGTAGGACAGGGTCAGGTAAAACCTGTAGATGCTAAGGTCAGTGCTATCTCGCTATTTCCAAGACCAACATGTAAGAGACAACTGATGCGTTTCTTGGGTATGGCTGGTTACTACAAGAAATTTTGTCCAAATTTGTCAGATATTACTGAACCTTTGACTCGACTCTTAAGAAAGAGGGTAACTTTTGTTTGGACCGATGAATGTGAATCAGCTTTTGAAAAACTGAAATTACAAGCGTCTAGTCCGTCATCCATAATTCAGCAGTCGTCCATTAGAGAATATCCGCGTCCATAATCCAAAGACCTGTTCCATATTCCATATAACAGTATTAGCACCAAATTCAAAAAAACAATCATAGTATACATAAACATAGGCTTGTTTCTTGCAAGAGAGAAGCGGTCAACAGTTTCCAATGATGCCGGCAAGACATCATGATGTTCCAAAAATATCAAATCCGTATCGCTGATCAGTATTCTTAATCCATAATATACCTTCAAGCCATACTGAAGAGCGCGCCAGTTCTTTCAGCACCAGATTTTGATTCACCTTTTAAACTGGCTGTAGATGCTAGTGATGTTGCTGCTGGTGCCGTTTTGTTACAAGAATGTATAGATGGTGTAGACCACCCAATATGTTATTTTTCACGTAAATTTGACAGACATCAGAGAAATTATTCTACCATTGAGAAAGAATGTTTGGCAATGATATTGGCTTTACAACATTTTGATGTTTATGTTACTTCTTCATCTTTGCCAATTACTGTATTCAGTGATCACAATCCACTTGTTTTCATAAGTAAGATGAAAAACAAAAATCAAAGATTGTTGAGATGGAGTTTGGTGTTACAAGAATACAATATTGAAATCAGACATATTAAGGGCAAGGACAATTTGATCGCTGATTGTTTGTCTCGCATATAATGTACATATGTTTATCAACATTTTTGCTGTTGTAATATAGATTTTATTTTGTAATAATGCTTTGAATTGCCAAGAAAGTTCCAAGTTTGAAACTTTCTTCTTTTAAGATGGGGAGTGTCACGGTATTGCAGTATAAAATTGGTCACTGTAGATAGTTCTAGAACAATAGAGCTGAGGTAAACTTGTTTACCTTCTGTTCTGTGATTATAATCATAGAATTCTCTCGAAGCTGTTGTGACCGATTTATCGCAAGTAAATTAAAATGGCCGAATTACGAAGAGACCCGTATTATGAGGGTAATTGGGTCACAGCGCCATCTACACATCTATACGCTTATACATAGTGTTGTGGGTTAATCATTTTCGAGCTTTCTAGAAGCTGTTGTGATCTTATCCGGGTTAGAATCATACGTCATTGCTGTACCGGTGGAAGTTTCTTGATTTGATAGATTGATCTCGAATGCCCGATAGGGTATAAATTGCCGGACGTTCAGTGATCGGGGGAGAGATTCAAACGGCTTTTATGTGGGTGCATTATATTGTGCTACTGGACATTACCTTTGCCTGAGATTACTGACTGCTAGATTGTATATTCCTGTTGGATTACTCTTGTGTGTTTGACCGCTGTATTATCTACGTGATTGAACTGACGGAAACTGGACAACAGCTGAGCGGTGTGGACTATAAAAATACAGGAACGCGATTTCTGCGTGTCGGCACGGACTGCATAGAGATTTGCAGGTTAATACGGACTGTGAGAGGTACACCGGTATAGCATTGAACAGTAAGACTATATTTTATTTATTTGTTGTATTGACCTAACTTAATTTGTATATGACTTTAGTCCTCAAATATTCGATTGTTAATCTTCGATTTCACAAAAGCTTTCTGTTGCGTTTTTTCAATTATCGTTTAGACGTAACACAAGAGATAACTTAAGTAATTGGCGGCCTATCACTTTAACTAACACCGATTACAATATTTTGGCAAAAGTATTAGCTGTCAGATTAAATCTTGTTATTAGTAAGTTAATAAATACGAATCAGGTTGACTTTTTGAAGTGAAGAAACATTGCGACAATTTTGAGAACAGTAGATGATGTTATAGAGTATCTTGAAACTTGCAATCACCCTGGAATTATTTTAGCAATAGATTATATAGAAAAGCCTTCGATAGTATTTCCAAAGAATTTCCACTGAAAGCTTTTTCGCTTTTTGGTTTTGGAGAGAATTTTATAAAATGGGTAGAAATACCTATGAAAGATACAGAGTGTAAAATAAACTACTGTGGGTGGTTGTCTGACACTATTCACATTGATAGTGGTATTAGGCAGGGGTGTCCATTTTCTCCTCTTGCATTTATTTTGGCAGTAGAAGTACTTGCATTAAACTTTAGAGAAAGCAAAGAGATTAAAGGTATTAAATTGCCCTGTACCGAAATTGAGCAGAATTGTTTGAAAATAATGCAATAGCCTGACGACACCACCTTGTTCTGGTCCGATAGTATTGATTTGAGAAAATCACTGAATATAATGTTACGTCATATATATTACCAGCAAAAAACGCAACAGAAAACGTTTGTGAAGTCAAGGATTAACAATCAAAAATATTTATTAACAACACTAAAATCAAATACAAATTAAGTAAGGCTAATACAACAAACAAATATTCTTGGTACAGTGTTACTGTACAATGCTATACCAGTGTATCCTTAAACGTCTGTGCTGACGTGCACATATAACTTCCAAGTCCGTGTGCCAAGTCCGTAGTTTAACACTGCTCTGAGATCACGGTTTGTCCATGCAATATCCGTCGCTTGTGGATGGATGTATCACCAAAGGCAGCCAAAGTCCGTTCACAGGATACCAGTCCAGTAATCCGTATCAACGGTATGACTCTAATGCACCCGAATACCAGTTTGAAAATCTCTCCCCGATCGCCGAATGTCACAATATTTATAGTCTATCAAGCAGCTCTGGAAACTTCCGTTTCCCCGGCAACGACCGTAACTACGCAGTGAACACAAGTCTGGAAATTTCCATCGGTCTCACAAACCAATCACGATTTCTAGAAATATCCATGGCGCACAACAACAATATGGTGCAACAACAACAACACAGCGTAACAACAACAACACCGTGACGCTCCCCCTCTTAAAAAAAAAAGTTTCAAACTTGGAACTTTTTTAACAATTCAAAACATTGTTGCAAGACAAAATTCTTATAACATCATAACGTTGCCAAACATATGTACATTATATGCGAGACAAACAATCAGCAATCAAATTATCCTTACCCTTAATATGTCTAATTTCAATATTGTACTCTTGCAACACCAAACTCCATCTCAACAATCTTTGATTCTTGTTCTTCATCTTACTTATAAAAACAAGAGGATTGTGATCACTAAATACAGTAATTGGCAACGATGAAGAAGTAACATAAACATCAAAATGTTGTAAAGCTAATATCATTGCCAAACATTCTTTCTCAATTGTAGAATAATTTCTCTGATGTTTGTCAAATTTGCGTGAAAAATAGCAAATAGGGTGATCTACCCCATTCTTATCTTCTTGTAACAGAACGGCACCAGCAGCAACATCACTAGCATCTACAGCCAGTTTAAAAGGTGAATTAAAATCTGGTGCTGAAAGAACTGGCGCACTCTTGAGGATGGCTTTCAGGTTCTCAAAAGCTGATTCACATTTATCGGTCCAAGCAAAAGTTACCCTCTTTCTTAAGAGTTGAGTTAAAGGCTCAGAAATATCTGAAAAATTTGGACAAAATTTCCTGTAGTAACCAGCCATACCTAAGAAACGCATCAGTTGTCTCTTACATGTTGGTCTTGGAAACAGCGAGACAGCACTAACCTTAGTATCTATAGGTTTTACCTGACCCTGACCAACAACGTGACCCAAGAATGTCACACGTGCATGTCCAAATTCACTTTTTCCAAGGTTGACTGTCAGCTTGGCATCACTCAGCCGATTGAACAGTGCGCGAATTCTCTGTAGATGATCTTCCCATGTATCGCTGTAAACAATGACGTCATCAATGTATGACTCACATCCTTCCAAACCAGAAGTAACACGGTTGATGAGACGCTGGAACGTGGCAGGAGAATTTTTCATGCCAAAAGGCATGACTTTGTACTGGAACAGACCCTCCGAAGTGACAAATGCTGATATCTCCTTCGCACGATCTGTCAGTGGAACTTGCCAGAATCCTTTCAAAAGATCAAACTTTGACACAAACTTGGCACTTCCCACTTTATCAATGCAATCGTCTATTCGTGGAATAGGGAATGTGTCAGTTTTGGTCAATGTGTTCACTTTTCTGTAGTCCGTACACATTCTGTAACTGCCATCTGGCTTCGGAACCAGGATACAAGGTGAACTCCAGTTACTATTACTTGGTTCAATGAAGTCATTGTCCAATAAATACTGAATTTCTTTTTTCAGGTAGTTTTGTTTAATGAAATTCAAACGATATGGGTGCTGTTTCACTGGATTAGAATCTCCAACATCGACGTCATGTGAAATTTTATCAGTCCGAGTGGGAATATCAGGAAACAAATGTTCGTATTGACTGAGCAGTGTTCGAAGTTCTTCCTGTCGCGCAGGTTCGAGATGACACAACTTGGAATCCAAATTATGTAGAATGTCAGAGTTCTGTAATTTCGCCGCTGTCATTGGATCTTCACGAGTTTCATCACTATCAGGGTCAGAACTAACTACACTTACAGGTTGTACAGTACTGTTAGTGCTATCTCTGTCTATGTATAACTTCAACATATTTACATGACACAACTGATTGTGTTTACGCCTGTCAGGAGTCTGAATTACAAAAGGTCATTTAATTTCTTTTCAATGACATAAGGACCATAATATCTAGCCTTAAGTGGACTACCAGGAATAGGTAGCAAAGCCAGTACCTTCTCACCAGGTTTGAAACTTCGTTTAACGGCATGTTTATCATAGGTTGTTTTCATACTTTTTTGTGATGACTTTAAATTTGACATGGCCAAATCACGTGCTTTAGTCAACCTGGTGCGAAAGTCCGACACATATTGTAAGAGACTACATGAGTCCAGATCACTGTCTAGGAACTTTTCCTTTAACAGTTTAAGTGGTCCTCTAACTGTATGACCAAATACTAATTCAAATGGACTGAAGCCCAAAGACTCTTGAACAGACTCTCTAACAGCAAACAGTAACAAATGTATGCCTTCATCCCAGTCTTTCTCAGTATCAAAACAGTAAGTCCTAATCATGTTCTTTAATGTCTGATGAAATCTTTCTAAAGCACCTTGGCTTTCTGGGTGATATGCAGATGACTTGTACTGCTTTATACCCAATTCATACATGACTTGCTGAAAAATTCCTGACATGAAATTAGATCCTTGATCAGACTGAACGGACTGGGGTAGGCCAACAAGTGTGAAAAACTTAACTAAGGCCTTAACAATAGTTTTTGCCTTAATATTCCGTAAAGGAATAGCCTCAGGGAACCTGGTTGAAGCACACATGATTGTTAACATGTATTGATTGCCTGACTTTGTTTTTGGTAGTGGACCAACACAATCCAGAATTACCGTACTAAAAGCTTCCTTAAATGCAGGAATTGGTTGTAGAGGAGCCTTCGGTATTGTTTGGTTTGGTTTACCTACCATTTGACATGTGTGACATGACTTACAAAATTCTATAATATCTTTCTTCAAATTTGGCCAATAAAAATGATTAAGAATTTTGTAATATGTTTTGTTAACACCTAAATGGCCTGCAAGAGCTGTTTCATGGGCTAGTCTGAGGATATCTAAACGATATGAATTTGGTACCACAATCTGATACTTAACTGCCCACTCATCATCAGGTGACGCATCTGGCGGTCTCCATTTGCGCATAAGAACACCATTCTTACAAAAGTAACACACAGGCTCCTGAGTTACATCACACTCATCTACTGCCCTGTCAAACAACTTGGAAATGTCCTTGTCACTATGCTGTTCAGTAACCAGCTGTGATTTTGAAATTTTGTCATTAGAACATTCCAATTTACTATCAAAATGTGGCTTATCAGCCTCATCATTAAAAAACAGGCAAGTGTCAGCCAAACAAACGTCGTCGATGACGTCATCTTTAAGTGACTTTTCAGTCTCCTTGGTCAATTTACTCATGGCTCGAGTAACTGCACAAGCAGGATATAAACATTGAATTTCCTCTTCAACTGGATCCTTGATCTGATCCAAACAAGGCTTGTCAGTTACAATCGGATTAATCCCGACTTTATCTCCCGCAAGATCATTACCAAGAAGTAAATGAACACCCTCAAAAGGTAAACTACCTTTAATACCCACAGTAACAGGTCCAGAAATCAAGTCGGAAGACAGAAAAACGTTATGGAGTGGAACGGGTGTATAATTGTCAGAATCTACCCCTTTAATCAGGACATTACTGCTTGCAGATGAAGAATCGGAAAACGGCAGAATATTTGCCAACAAAAGAGACTGGGACACACCCGTGTCTCGTAAAATCTTCACCGGAGTAGCGCTAGAAAAATCACTTGAAAGTGACACAAAACCATTGTGAATGAATGGTTCAAAAATCTCCATAACAGAATTTGAAAAACTGTCAACCTTATCCTTGATAGAATTAACAGGAACAGTGCCCCTGGCCATCTTAACAACATGTGCACTATGCACATCACTGACCTGCTTGGGTACAAATCTCGAAGTGAGAAAACCACTAGGCTTTTGAAAAGCCTGATCTTGTCTTCTTTTCAATTTAAAACATTGAGCCAATAAATGACCATCTTTTTTGCAGTAGCTGCATACGGGAGGTTTATATTGAGAGTTAAAAGTGGGTGATTGAGATTTTATGATTGACCTTTGACCTTTGTAACTGGGGCTGAACGTTTTAGGACTGGAGAAAGAACTGGATTTATTACCTGAGATATTAGACTGGAATGAACTTGGCTTAACAACATTGACAAATGATAATTTGTGTGTCAGAGCATATTCATCAGCAAATCTAGCTGCTTGATCCAAAGTGTTGGCATTCTTTTCATCAAGAAATGTTCTAATATCACCATGGATACACCTTTTAAATTCCTCTACCAGCATAAGCTGTCTAAGGTTTTCAAATTGGTTATCAATTTTAACCGAAGCACACCATCTATCAAATAATTGTTCTTTTGAACGAGCGAATTCAACATGAGTCTGTGAGTTTTCTTTTTGACAACTACGAAACTTTTGTCTATAGGCTTCAGGAACCAATTCATAACCCTTAAGTATTAAATCTTTCACAAAATCATAATTTGATGCTTGCTCCACCGTCAATTGAGTGTAAATGTCCCTCGCCTTTCCAATCAAAACACTTTGAAGAAGTAAACTCCAATTTTCTTTTGGCCAGTTTAAATTTTCAGCAATTTTCTCAAAATGCAGAAAATATTTATCAACTTCTTTTTCCTGAAATGGTGGGACAAGACGAATTTGACGAGCCGCATCAAATCTTGATTGTGATTGTACAGGTATATGTACATGTGCAGGAATTGTTTGCGAGTGTAATTCCATATTCTTTAATTCTAATTGAAATTGTCTTTCTTTCTCTTTCTCTTCTCTCTCTCTTTCTAACTTTTCTCTCTCTAACTCTAATGCTCTTTCTTTCTCTCTTTCCTCTTTTTCTAATCTTTCTCTCTCTAATTCTAATTTCTTTAATTCCATCTGATGCTGCAATTCTAATTTCCTTATTTCCAAATCATCAGCTGTTTTCTCAGTTAAATCAAAATCACTTTCTTCCCAAAGTTGTTTACTAACAAAATGTTTAATAATGAGTTTCTTAATTTCTTGCTTTTTCCAAGATGTTTTAAAATTAATTTCTAAGAATTTACACAGCCCAAACAACCCTCTTTACGTAGCTCATTAAATTGCTCCTGACTAGGATTTAAAGCACACTCTGCAGGTTCAAAAGACATGTTGTCAATATACTACTCCCTAACTTCACAAATCCAAACAATGTATCAATTTAGAACTATGTAGCAAAGCTGGAATGTAAACAAAACTCTCCCGGACAGGCCCCCAATTCTGTTTCGTCATATATATTACCAGCAAAAAACGCAACAGAAAACGTTTGTGAAGTCAAGGATTAACAATCAAAAATATTTATTAACAACACTAAAATCAAATACAAATTAAGTAAGGCTAATACAACAAACAAATATTCTTGGTACAGTGTTACTGTACAATGCTATACCAGTGTATCCTTAAACGTCTGTGCTGACGTGCACATATAACTTCCAAGTCCGTGTGCCAAGTCCGTAATTTAACACTGCTCTGAGATCACGGTTTGTCCATGCAATATCCGTCGCTTGTGGATGGATGTATCACCAAAGGCAGCCAAAGTCCGTTCACAGGATACCAGTCCAGTAATCCGTATCAACGGTATGACTCTAATGCACCCGAATACCAGTTTGAAAATCTCTCCCCGATCGCCGAATGTCACAATATTTATAGTCTATCAAGCAGCTCTGGAAACTTCCGTTTCCCCGGCAACGACCGTAACTACGCAGTGAACACAAGTCTGGAAATTTCCATCGGTCTCACAAACCAATCACGATTTCTAGAAATATCCATGGCGCACAACAACAATATGGTGCAACAACAACAACACAGCGTAACAACAACAACACCGTGACGCTCCCCCTCTTAAAAAAAAAAGTTTCAAACTTGGAACTTTTTTAACAATTCAAAACATTGTTGCAAGACAAAATTCTTATAACATCATAACGTTGCCAAACATATGTACATTATATGCGAGACAAACAATCAGCAATCAAATTATCCTTACCCTTAATATGTCTAATTTCAATATTGTACTCTTGCAACACCAAACTCCATCTCAACAATCTTTGATTCTTGTTCTTCATCTTACTTATAAAAACAAGAGGATTGTGATCACTAAATACAGTAATTGGCAACGATGAAGAAGTAACATAAACATCAAAATGTTGTAAAGCTAATATCATTGCCAAACATTCTTTCTCAATTGTAGAATAATTTCTCTGATGTTTGTCAAATTTGCGTGAAAAATAGCAAATAGGGTGATCTACCCCATTCTTATCTTCTTGTAACAGAACGGCACCAGCAGCAACATCACTAGCATCTACAGCCAGTTTAAAAGGTGAATTAAAATCTGGTGCTGAAAGAACTGGCGCACTCTTGAGGATGGCTTTCAGGTTCTCAAAAGCTGATTCACATTTATCGGTCCAAGCAAAAGTTACCCTCTTTCTTAAGAGTTGAGTTAAAGGCTCAGAAATATCTGAAAAATTTGGACAAAATTTCCTGTAGTAACCAGCCATACCTAAGAAACGCATCAGTTGTCTCTTACATGTTGGTCTTGGAAACAGCGAGACAGCACTAACCTTAGTATCTATAGGTTTTACCTGACCCTGACCAACAACGTGACCCAAGAATGTCACACGTGCATGTCCAAATTCACTTTTTCCAAGGTTGACTGTCAGCTTGGCATCACTCAGCCGATTGAACAGTGCGCGAATTCTCTGTAGATGATCTTCCCATGTATCGCTGTAAACAATGACGTCATCAATGTATGACTCACATCCTTCCAAACCAGAAGTAACACGGTTGATGAGACGCTGGAACGTGGCAGGAGAATTTTTCATTCCAAAAGGCATGACTTTGTACTGGAACAGACCCTCCGAAGTGACAAATGCTGATATCTCCTTCGCACGATCTGTCAGTGGAACTTGCCAGAATCCTTTCAAAAGATCAAACTTTGACACAAACTTGGCACTTCCCACTTTATCAATGCAATCGTCTATTCGTGGAATAGGGAATGTGTCAGTTTTGGTCAATGTGTTCACTTTTCTGTAGTCCGTACACATTCTGTAACTGCCATCTGGCTTCGGAACCAGGATACAAGGTGAACTCCAGTTACTATTACTTGGTTCAATGAAGTCATTGTCCAATAAATACTGAATTTCTTTTTTCAGGTAGTTTTGTTTAATGAAATTCAAACGATATGGGTGCTGTTTCACTGGATTAGAATCTCCAACATCGACGTCATGTGAAATTTTATCAGTCCGAGTGGGAATATCAGGAAACAAATGTTCGTATTGACTGAGCAGTGTTCGAAGTTCTTCCTGTCGCGCAGGTTCGAGATGACACAACTTGGAATCCAAATTATGTAGAATGTCAGAGTTCTGTAATTTCGCCGCTGTCATTGGATCTTCACGAGTTTCATCACTATCAGGGTCAGAACTAACTACACTTACAGGTTGTACAGTACTGTTAGTGCTATCTCTGTCTATGTATAACTTCAACATATTTACATTACAACACATATAAGGGTAGTGGGAAGAGGTGCCGACATACTGACTGCGTCACATGACTTCACAGAATAGTCTTCTGGTTAACCTATTCTAAAGTACATACCAAGAATCTAACGATTCGTGATATGTGTTGTATCTCAGGTACGCTTTTATTGTACCTGTTCATGTGGCACAACTGATTGTGTTTACGCCTGTCAGGAGTCTGAATTACAAAAGGTCATTTAATTTCTTTTCAATGACATAAGGACCATAATATCTAGCCTTAAGTGGACTACCAGGAATAGGTAGCAAAGCCAGTACCTTCTCACCAGGTTTGAAACTTCGTTTAACGGCATGTTTATCATAGGTTGTTTTCATACTTTTTTGTGATGACTTTAAATTTGACATGGCCAAATCACGTGCTTTAGTCAACCTGGTGCGAAAGTCCGACACATATTGTAAGAGACTACATGAGTCCAGATCACTGTCTAGGAACTTTTCCTTTAACAGTTTAAGTGGTCCTCTAACTGTATGACCAAATACTAATTCAAATGGACTGAAGCCCAAAGACTCTTGAACAGACTCTCTAACAGCAAACAGTAACAAATGTATGCCTTCATCCCAGTCTTTCTCAGTATCAAAACAGTAAGTCCTAATCATGTTCTTTAATGTCTGATGAAATCTTTCTAAAGCACCTTGGCTTTCTGGGTGATATGCAGATGACTTGTACTGCTTTATACCCAATTCATACATGACTTGCTGAAAAATTCCTGACATGAAATTAGATCCTTGATCAGACTGAACGGACTGGGGTAGGCCAACAAGTGTGAAAAACTTAACTAAGGCCTTAACAATAGTTTTTGCCTTAATATTCCGTAAAGGAATAGCCTCAGGGAGCCTGGTTGAAGCACACATGATTGTTAACATGTATTGATTGCCTGACTTTGTTTTTGGTAGTGGACCAACACAATCCAGAATTACCGTACTAAAAGCTTCCTTAAATGCAGGAATTGGTTGTAGAGGAGCCTTCGGTATTGTTTGGTTTGGTTTACCTACCATTTGACATGTGTGACATGACTTACAAAATTCTATAATATCTTTCTTCAAATTTGGCCAATAAAAATGATTAAGAATTTTGTAATATGTTTTGTTAACACCTAAATGGCCTGCAAGAGCTGTTTCATGGGCTAGTCTGAGGATATCTAAACGATATGAATTTGGTACCACAATCTGATACTTAACTGCCCACTCATCATCAGGTGACGCATCTGGCGGTCTCCATTTGCGCATAAGAACACCATTCTTACAAAAGTAACACACAGGCTCCTGAGTTACATCACACTCATCTACTGCCCTGTCAAACAACTTGGAAATGTCCTTGTCACTATGCTGTTCAGTAACCAGCTGTGATTTTGAAATTTTGTCATTAGAACATTCCAATTTACTATCAAAATGTGGCTTATCAGCCTCATCATTAAAAAACAGGCAAGTGTCAGCCAAACAAACGTCGTCGATGACGTCATCTTTAAGTGACTTTTCAGTCTCCTTGGTCAATTTACTCATGGCTCGAGTAACTGCACAAGCAGGATATAAACATTGAATTTCCTCTTCAACTGGATCCTTGATCTGATCCAAACAAGGCTTGTCAGTTACAATCGGATTAATCCCGACTTTATCTCCCGCAAGATCATTACCAAGTAGTAAATGAACACCCTCAAAAGGTAAACTACCTTTAATACCCACAGTAACAGGTCCAGAAATCAAGTCGGAAGACAGAAAAACGTTATGGAGTGGAACGGGTGTATAATTGTCAGAATCTACCCCTTTAATCAGGACATTACTGCTTGCAGATGAAGAATCGGAAAACGGCAGAATATTTGCCAACAAAAGAGACTGGGACACACCCGTGTCTCGTAAAATCTTCACCGGAGTAGCGCTAGAAAAATCACTTGAAAGTGACACAAAACCATTGTGAATGAATGGTTCAAAAATCTCCATAACAGAATTTGAAAAACTGTCAACCTTATCCTTGATAGAATTAACAGGAACAGTGCCCCTGGCCATCTTAACAACATGTGCACTATGCACATCACTGACCTGCTTGGGTACAAATCTCGAAGTGAGAAAACCACTAGGCTTTTGAAAAGCCTGATCTTGTCTTCTT